>MU404174.1:0-124156 GCA_022695795.1 Biscogniauxia marginata
ATTATTATTATTATTATTATTATTATTATTATTATTATTATTATTATTATTATTATTATTATTATTATTATTATTATTATTATTATTATTATTATATAACACGGTCGTTCGTCACTCGAAGGCTACCAGCATTCGATCCCGAGGTAGGGAGGAGGCCCCGACACAAGAAAAAGAAAATTACAGATAAAACAATATTTAGACGAAATCAGACGAAGGGACAGACATTAGCGTAAGAACAATAACATATACAATTATAATTATCTGAGGGGGAAAAAGCCCACCAACCACCCACCCTTTTCCCCCCTACCCTGGAGCCGTCTTCATCGACGCTGCGTATATAGTCCGGTCTTACTCCGCCGGTGAGCTACCAACTTGAGGTGGCAGGGTAGACAGACTGTAGGCACGACCCTGCGGTCGTGTACGATCTCGTTGGTGACCATCTCGTAGGCCTCCTTGGCCCGCCTACCCATCGGCAATAGCGACGACGACATGACAACGGGCTTCTTATCCTGACGTTTCATCATTTTCTCTCCCTTCGTTCCCACTTCTCCTCCCCCACCTCTACCTTTCCCTGCTCCTCCGCTAATACCGCTACTACCATTACCGTTACCTATACCGCTGCCTACTACCGCCGCCGCTGCTGCAGTCCTCCTCTTCCCCCCGTAGCCGTGGCCGTAGCCGTGGTCGTAGTCGTAGCCGTAGTTGACGTGCGGGAAGCACTTGCGGGCGAGCCGCGCGCCCGTCGTCGTCCAGGCCTGGCTCCGCGCCGCCTCGGCGACCCACTTCTCGGCGCAGTAGCAGCCCGACTGGAAGGTGATGCGGCGGATCTGCGCGAGCGTCGACTGCCGGAGGTACCAGGGGAAGAAGGAGGGAGGGTGGTACGGTTGCAGTCTGAACCCTATAAGGAAGAAAAAGGAAAGAGAGAGAGAGAGGGTTAGAGTTGGAGAGTTAGATAGTGGGGGGATTTGGGTCGTGCGAGGATGATAGATTTGAGTTTATTATCGGTGGACGAGTGGGTGCGTGACTGGGTTTTAAGATATGTGTAGAGAGAATAAGGGAGGGGGGAGGAGGCGGAGGAGGTTGTAATGTTTAGGGTGTATTTGGGGTTGGGAGTAGGATTAGGGGTAGGTAGGGTATGCATTATGAGGTATAGATGTATAAATGGATAAATGAACGAGATGAGAATTCTATTACTCTTGTCTCTTTACAATTGGACCATGGTTTGATATACCATTTTGAATCCCTCCCCCTTTTTTTCTTTTTTTCTTAAGTACCTTGTAGACAAGTTGTTAAGATATAAAGAGGGGCGAGAGAGAGAGCGAGAGAGAGGAGGGGGGGGGGGGAGGGCAGCATAAATAAGCTAAAACGGAAGGTTTGGGACAAACTCTGTTCCTAATAAACAGCCCCAACAAGAATAGTATGGGGGAAAGGAGGGGTGTTCGGTTGGGGGGTTATGGGGGGATGGGGGTTTGACTATGCATGTCGAAAGAAAGAAAAAAATGAAAAAAAGATCACTTACATGCAACGACAAAGGTATTTTGCCCCCCGTACAGCACCGGCGTCGCCTCCTCGTTGACCTGCCGGCACGTCCGCAGCACCTCGACGTACGGCTGGCGCTGGCCCGGCGGCAGCGGGACCGGCTTGTTCTTCCGCCTCTTGCGCTTGCTCTTCTGGCCGGCGCCGGCAGGGGTGGACAGCACCGAGGAGCTCGAGGAGGAGGCGGCGGCGGAGGAGGAGGAGGAGGAAGAAGAAGAAGAAGGATCTTCCGGGGCCCGCCGCAGATACACCTGCCGCCGCCGCGGGGACACGAAGATCGGGTCCGGGTAGCTGCACAGCAGGTACGAGTATATGTCGACTGTGACAGCGAGGAGTCAGTAGCTGATTAATTACCACCCCTTTCAGGACGAATAACGGGGATTCGTTCGTTCCCGGGAGCAGATGCCTCCTTTGGGAAACTAGCGGCTCCCGAGATATTACTAAAAGGGTAAGAGATATCTCCAGGGTTCACTCACGGCGCAGCTCTAGGGGCAGGGCGAGGAGGGGGCAGGTGGTGGTGGTAGTAGGGTTTTGTGCCATGGTTGCCCGAAATGTATACCGCTTAGGTTAGGTAGGTATGATTTGAGTCCGGATAAGGTAAAGGATGTCTCGATACCTCAGCTACCTTATGTTGGTTACGGTAAGGTGTTGTACGGAAAGGAAGGTTCTGATACTGGGAATAGTGGAACGGGATGACATCCGGTTCCCTTTTCCCCCCTGGCTCGGTCTAACACTCTGAGGTAAGCTAGCTTAGCCTAGGCGGTTTTACTATAGTAGGAAAAAAATAATTGTGAAAAAGGCAAAGATGTTGAGAAAGGTATTGTCGAGATGGGTGTGTTCCCCGTGGCCTGACGTTGGGCAGTAAAAGGGCGGGGTAGTAACAAATCATCAACTCGAGCTCTGGATAGATACCATGATTGGATGCAGGCGGTGCCTTTTGGCATTCTCGCCATTCTCGTCATCTCATTACAAATCTAAGTAACTCAGACTCCAGGTGGTTGGTTCTCACTGTAAACTTTACAAAATCTATTTGAATAATGAAACCATAAAGCCTGAGCATCATTACCTAACTTGTTTGCTACGCGTGCGTACGTGTAGGTTAGTATCGACTGATATATGATATGGCTCATCAAAGGATAAGAATATGAACTGAACTTTGTCCGAAGTATGTTCTTACCTTACTTATGTTGGGACTATAATTGGGCATGGGTGAAAAACATGTCCTTATCTAGAGCCATACACACTCTTCTTATATCCTGGGGTCCCAAAGCATGTGCCTGTCACCCACTCCCCCTCCCCCGCCCCCCCTTTTTCTATGTATAATTACCCGATGGCGTAGGCGTGGGCGTATATTGGCACGATAAAACTCGCATTCTCTTCAGCCTCATCTTTTCTTTCTAGCTCGACATTGAAGCCCAAGAGTCTACGGAGCCTGAACAATCGTGCCTCAGTTATGCATGCATGCAAGCACTGTTGCAGCGCAGCTCTGCGCTATCACGTTGGATGCATGACGATGCAGAGTAATGCCTCGCATACCCAGCTGTTCTAGATCAAAAAAATCTCCCGGTGGTCCAAAACTTCGTCCTCCAAGTTATCTTGACAGCGGCACGTCAAGATGGGATGCTTCTTGGGAGATATGTCTGTGCTGCTACACGCTCGTCGTTCTGGAGCCAGACTGCGCCGGGTTCCGGATCCTAGAGCTGCCCGGCGAATCGGATGACCGATAATCAGCATACGGTTTGAAGCACTAAGATCTAGGCGACGCGCATTCATGCGAGGACATCTACTGCGTTTCGGGCGATCCTCACGATGGAGTCGATAACGCCTGCAACGGGAAGTCGTTGGGCATCATGGTGGGTCTCGCTGCGGCCTTGCGCTAGTCGTCTCTCTCGTCTGAGAAAGGCATCCTGCAGTGTGGGCAGACGCGGACTGCATTAGCCAGAACGACGAGGACGAGCACGGAGGACAGGTCTGGAGTACAAAAAGGAAAATCTACTCGAGAGCTACTCGGGTGCTCGTCCGCCTCAGTGAAGCATTGGACGAAAACGGCCAAGGCATCGATATTGCCGCCGATACCGCCGATCGAATGTTGCCTGTGTACGTCCGAAGAAGGACGCTTGCTTGAAAATCCGAGTTCCAACGGCGAACGAGCGCCGGCGCTCTTGAAGGGAGTTGTGGATCCCCCCTTACGTGCTTTTGACTTGCTCCCTTCTGCCGAGATCGTCTTGCTAGTGTGGCCCCAAACAGAGTCTGGGTTGTTTAAGAGCTCGATCTGGGCACCGGAGCGACGGTTCTGTGTGGAGGGTTATCCATTGACTCGTGAACACCATAATGACTTACTTGAGTTCGTCTGAATATTCGTCTTCTTGGCCACGCTGCCACAAGCACGACGACAACGTCTTCGTTCCAGAAAAGGTCCAGCTCCAGCAGGCAGGCCGGCATTCGGCATGGATGTCTCTACGTCCTACTGTGTCATCGAACTCTCAAATCCACAATATCTGGTGTCATGAAAAGTTAGTCTGGCATTTAAACCACTGGGATATCTCTATTGGACCTCTGAAGTGAGATGTTAATCTCGAGAGTGGTCCAGACAACGGAAACCATCCCACATATCATACCCACCTATACATGTATTGCCCTCAATACAATTGTAAGAAATGTTCTGGGCTGTCCGCGAGTGTGGATAGCAAGTGATATGTCTGGCGAATACGAGAAGGCATATATATGCTCCTATTTTCTGTAGTTCCCTGTAGGGCAGATATCAGGCAATGGTGTCCCGTACAATGGCCGTTGGCTGCAGATGGATGATAATGAAGCCCTATGTCACACCGTTGACGCGTCTACATAATGCCCGAGTGAGTTATGGAGGTCGCTGAAAAGCTCTATATCGACAACGGAACTGACAGGGACAGCTTACTTTATCTTGCTGATTGATGTTATGTTACAATCAACTTTATTCGGTAGCTTTACCCATGCTTGCCTATGCTTACCTCGAATGTAACCTCGCTGTAGTTTCATGTGTCGCCTATTCCAAAAGGAATCGGCCTGGTGGTCTCGATTCGTGCATGTGAAGTCGAAAGGTGCAAATGCGGGGACGCAGAATACAAAGTAAGGTAACCAATACGAGATGACGGACCTAGTCGCTCTATTTGACCGTCCAGGGCTTTTTGTGACTAAGATGGTCTCGTTCAAACTTGTGTTCTGATCATCGCTGGAGAGAGGCGGGTGGCTCCCCCCTTTTATCCTACACGAAGAGGCACGAAGAGGTACGACGAGGCGAGTGTAGTCCGACTGCCATCTGAGGTTGCCAGCCGTTAGAGTAATCGCGATTTCAAACATCGGCGTCGGTGAATCATATCGGCTTTTATCTGATGGAGCCGGAGCTGATGGAGCTGCGGGGAAACGGGGTCTGCCGGTGGAGAAGATGTATGTATTATACGCTGCATTAGATCTTGATAAAATAATGACAGCAGTACATGTAATGATGACTAGCAGCAGCACTCGGTCATGTTTTCCCACTGTCATGCTTCTAAGGTTAAACAGGTTGTTTCCTATCTGGGCTTCTTCGAGTCTGGTCCGCCGATGCTGGTTGGTTGGCCGTCTGGAAGTGGCTTTTGTGGAGGTTCCTAGACAAACGCACTTATTACATAATCTTCCTCCTCTGTCACTCATTAAACTGCCCAAGAGATTAGGTAAAGATTAAAGACGAAAAATGTCGTCATCCGCTCTAACACTCACATAAATCATGGTAATCTAAACCACCTGGTAGACGTATTACATTGAGGCATCTACTAATGTTTTTTCTCTCTAACGCCCGTTGCAAGATTATTCAATATGGTGGTAACGACTCTGATACGTCGATGCGTACCAAAGGCTCCGAGAATTCATTAGATGCGGTGGTAAATTTACCTAACAAGTTACTGCTGGTAGGCGCGCTTAACCTACCTCTACCTAACCTACCTACCTAACATAGACGATCTAATGTGTTTTAAAAAAACTAAGGTGGGTTATATTTTCCTCTCACCGTATATTGTTGATATTCCTTGCAGGCATGCAAGGTAGGCTAAGTCGAGATAACGGGCTCCCTGCCAGCTATGCTTCGAGCAATCATCACTCATCCTTGGGACATTCCTTGATTTGTTTTCCATTCTCTTTACCTGTTCTCCGACATGGGAATCGATGGTGATGGATCGGAATGCAACTAAGAACTGGATAGAAGCGTCTAGACACACGGGAAGAGGCCATTGATACCTAAACTCGATGTAAGTTTTACGGTTTAGTGAGGGTCTGTCTCCCCTCTCAGAGGGGGAGGAAGCAGGAGCTATGGAGATGCTGTAGATCGCCATTGTCGTGCACCCTGGGGTTCTTTTCGCAAAAAGACAGGGGTCCCCTGTCCTGCATATTCTACATTCTGCATATCTCCTCTCAATGGGATATCTGCCTTGACCGACCTTTCCAGTTTCTTCCCAGACTTCTCTTTTCATTTTCCGTTTTTGCCTGCCTCCGCCCTCCTCCCGACCAACAAGCGTCAACTATTAGTTATCTTTAATTCTAGTTTTTCTTTTCCCCTCTTCTTTCTCTCCACCCCCGCGGCGTTCCGTAGTTCTCGTCAACTAAAGAGACCAAAAAGAGGAAGTGGATTCGTCTCAGTGCCCAAGGATTAGTTAACCTTCAAGATCTACGCGCGTCGGGCGCTATGATCCCTGTGCGTAAGTGACGCTACCTAACGTCGTCGTGTTTTTCCCGCCTGATGGTGGGCCGCTAGGTATCGCCTAGATCCCCCTCGCAGGCCCCCTCGCAGCCCCCCTCGCAGGCCCCCTCGCAGCCCCCCTCGCAGGCTTTGCAGGCGGCGCGCCAATGCATCGTCTTTTGCCCCTCGAGCTCTCTCGGAGCTCCCCCAGCCAACCAACCAACTACACATCACCAATACACCCACACGTACTGCTACTACGCTAACACTGACACTATCAGTCTGCTGGGTCTTTTTATCTACTTAAACATCCTTGCCTCGACCTCAACTTCGCCTTCTTTTTTTGATGTTCCCCTCCTCAACTGTCGTCGCCTCTCTTCTTACTTAGTGGCAGCAAATTCCCCTCTATCTTCTCAAAAAACCCAGTCTACCATCGACTTTGCCTTTACTTGCTCGCTTCTACTCTGGTCTAATACCCACGATATCCCCTGCACAAAATGTCTGTGCCAGACAGGGAGGAGACGTACGCCACGGTGAGTGAACACTGCATTATATGTATGTCTCGGAGGCGATGTCTAACATAGCGCGCCACTCTAGCTCCTACTGAGCGACACATACCTGCCTGGTAAGCCCTGCAGCTCCGTTCCTACCACTGTCTGCAGCTGTTCTGACTCTTTATCCTAAGGCGCCTTGGTGCTTGCGCATTCCCTGAGAGATGCTGGCACTACTAAGAAGCTGGCCGTCCTGGTCACCCCCGACACCGTCTCTCCTCAAGCTGTAGCAGAGCTCCAGGTAAGATTTGCAGCTGCCCCGCCGTTGATCATGACCTTTCCAAGACTAACTAATGGGCCAGACCATCTACGACTATGTCATCAACGTCGACCGACTTCGCAACTCGCGGCCCGACAATCTAGCCTTGATGAACCGAACCGACCTGCACTCCACCTTTACCAAGATCAACTTGTGGAAGCAGACCCAGTTCCGGAAGATTGTCTACGTTGACGCCGATGTGGCCGCGCTCCGCGCTCCAGATGAGCTCTTTGAGCTACCGCATGCCTTCTCGGCAGCGCCAGATATTGGCTGGCCCGACCTGTTCAACACGGGTGTCATGGTTCTGACCCCCAACCTGGGCGACTACTACGCCCTGATAGCCATGGCCGAGAGGAACATTTCCTTTGACGGTGCCGACCAGGGTCTTCTGAACATACACTTCAGGAACAACTGGAATCGCATAAGCTTTACTTACAATGTCACGCCCTCCGCCCATTACCAGTACATACCCGCCTACCGACATTTCCAATCCAGTATCAACATGGTGCATTTCATTGGCTCCGAAAAGCCATGGTTCCAGGGCCGATACGCAAGCTTTGGAGGCGGTCCCTTCGACGAGATGACTGGTAGATGGTGGGCAGTCTATGACCGTCATTACCGGGGAACTGTAAGTTCGTCCCTAGCATTTTCAACCAACCAAACCCCCCCTTTTCCTACGGCCCCAGACCTTATACTCACCTATACCTAGTCGAGCAATGCCTCGGTACCTTACGGTTCTTCCCTAGGATTTGTGCAAAAACTCACCAAGGGGGAATCTGATAACATCAACGGGTCCCATACTTCCAGCTCAAGCTGGGACGCCTCGAAGTGAGTCTATCCTGCTACCGTTTCTATAAATGATTGAAGTACTAACATCAACACAGAAACCCTCCTCCGAAAGACGCTGGACCGGAAGCCATAAACCTCCCCGGCTCCGTATACGCGATGTCTCGGGATACTGCTCAGTTCGGTGGCCACGGACGGTATCCTAGCCCGCCTCCTGCTCAAATTTTCCCTTGGGAGGCTCACCGGCCGAAGCCGTCCCGTGTGTTCGCCGATGATATCCCTCACGTACCTCACACGCCCTACATGCACCCCACACCTCATGTACCGCAGGAAGAACCTCAGGTAGAGTCTTACGTAGAAGATGAAGATCGGCTAGAAGCCAGTGAGCCAAGCACGCCCACGGGTCAAAATCGACCTTATCCCGCGCCTCGAACCTGGTCTGAGTCCTCTGTAACAGAAACGTCTTCCATCGATCTCCAGAAGAGCGAGCCGACGACGCCAACCACCCCCACCATCCATGTCACGTCGTCGGATCCATGGACTTCATTCTCACGCACGAACGCATGGGATGATGTACCTGAGATCGAGCGATACGTCGACGCTTTGCAAAGGTATCGACGCTCGCGGAGTATGAAATCTCCCGGCACGATCAACCTCCCGAGCCCTGGCGAGATGGGCCGACAACAGCAAGGGCACAAGCTCACCGACTTCCCTAGCGAAGTAGAGCGTCCTAGCTTGCCAGTCACGCCAGCACCCATCCGTCGCCCGAAATTCTGGGGTGGTGGTGGCCCCGGCATCGATGATGGCGAAGACGACGACCCGTCGCTGCCGGCTGCGGAGGGCGTGCCGCCGCAGAACGAATGGGTATGTTCGCATGGACACCGGTGGACTCCTGGAGACTGCCTTTGCGAATTGGCTAACTTCCTGCTTCATGTAAAGGATCCCGTGGCACAGCTCCAAAAATTGGCTAGACAGCAGTCGGACGTACTGCTACAGAAGCTCGGTAGTGGTGAACGAGACAGCAGCGACTTACCTCCGAGGTCTCTACCATTTGGCTCCGAAGAATTGACATCCCCGACGTATGCACCACAGACTGCCAGAGTGCTGAGCCCACAGCCGATCAAGACGGAAGGCTCAAGTACCTTACGTGGCATGGTGTCCGATAACGACGAGCCCCCCCACTCGCCGACACAGTCTATCATAACGGACGGATCGACTATCTACGAACCGAGCTACGGAGGCCCAGGGCTTGCTTTTGAGAAGGGAGAGGACTTCCCTACACACGGGTACCAGACTCTACCATCCGAACTAGACTAATCGCGATTTGCCGGCCACTGGAGTTGTTGCGCACAATGGCTCTCTAGATTCATTTGTGGTCGAAAAATGCACCTAAGGCTTCTATTGGTGGAAGGAGTGTCAACACTGCCGTAGCGCTGGGGTCTATGGGTTGTTGTCCGGCGTCTGGCGCCACGATCATGGCGGGAAGGGAAGGAACACACGATCAGGGACGTTGACTTACTAACTTTTGGGAGGATAATTTGGGTTACTCCATATTCATGTCGTCGTCCGACAATTTTCTTGCATCACGAACTAGATGACGTACCGCGAGGCAGGCAGGCAGAAGAAACCATGAGATTGATTCTTCCGCCGACAAACCGAGCTCGACTCCTCTCTTGGTAACTTGTCCTTGGCTATTTTTTATCCCTTGGGGAACCTATTTTACTCCTCCCTTATTCTATTCTTCCTATCCTTTTCACCTTATTCGAAATGCCGCATTTTCACGAGCATCACATACCACCAAAACGACGTGACTATCTTGCGTCGCACATCTGAGAGACAGCAACATATTGATTGACTAGCATATGATCAGCATTGAAGCGAGCATTGAAGCGAGCACCTCAAAAGCATATGCATTCGTTTGTTTCATCTTTAGAAAACTAGAATTTCAAGGTCTACTAGACTCGATACTATCTACAGATATTTGCTTTGTATTTATCACGAAGGACGGAAAAATATATGAGGATGCTACTTGGAGCTCCTGACATCCTACCTATCTTTTTATCGGCTGTACAACGCGTGCCGTAGCCCGTGACCTTGTGGTTATAGAAATGTCATACCCGTGATGGCCCGTATCTTTATTTTAAAAGCTGTAATTTCCAATGGCGCCCCTGCGTCAAGCTTCGTTGGTTAGATGAGAGACACCTATATAGATGAATGCCTAGTATTGTCCGAAGTTACTCTAACCAGTACTCTCTCTTTCCAACACTACGGTATGCCTATAAGCTAGGTACCTTATCCGGGCACGCCTGCTACGGCGTATAACAGCTCCCCCTTTTTCTCTGTTACACGTTGTTGAAAGTCGTACACATATGGCGGACTTTCCTCTCTTCTACAGATGTGGTTGATCTGCCTTTATCAGCTTCCGCAGGATGCACTACATACCTACCTACGAGTCTGTCCCCCATCCACTGATCAGCCCCAACGTAATATGACCAGCTTAGGTTTGGGGACTCGAAGTAGCCTCTTTTCTTTTTCCTTTTTTCTTTTTGTCTTTTTTCAAGCTGCGGGATCATTCAAGCCCATCCCTTTCGGCTCGTTCCGTAGGTCATGGGGATCCCGACTTCTTCACATGTGTAGTTTTTCTTTCCTTCCTTTCCCTCCCTGCTTACCTCCCTCCCTCCCTTGCTTAACCCTCCACTTTGTGCGTGGGTGTGTTTGCTTGCTACTTACCTCCAAAAGCACAACTTCTTCTTCTTCTTCTCTTCTTTTATCTTATTCTGCTCTGCTCTGCTTCACTATTACTACTACTACTTCTCCTCTTGAGCACGGCGACGACGAGCCACCGCTTACGCTCGTTCGGGTCCTCGGCGCCGCGGTCCTCGACCCAGGCGCGCTCGACGCCGTCGCAGTCGCGCTCCCAGATGCGCTCGACCGCGAGCCCGACGTCGCGCAGCGCCCCGTCGTCGAAGAAGCCGCGCAGCTTGGCCCGGCCCGTGTGGAAGCCCGCTATCACCCAGGCCCGAGCCACGTCCGCCGCGCTCTTGTTATTCTCGTTCTCGTTCTCGGTCTTCTCTTCTTCACCTTCAACTTCCCCTGCTTCTCCTGCTTCTCCTTCATGTTTGTCGTCCCGGAGGAACCAGGCGATGGACCTGTGCAGATTGGAGTGTTGCCAAGGCATCCACAGGCAATCGCAGACGAAGACGCGGTCGAAGCCGCCCCGGTACCGGGACGCAAATCCGCTGTCCAGGTCTCCCCAGGCGTGGCCCTCGATAGTGACGGGGCATACGCGCACCTCGGGCAAGGACAAGGGCGAGAGCTCGGGCCGGCCGTTGGCTGCGACGTTGCGGCGCAGCGTGTCTAGCACCGCGGGTGACGGGTAGTCGGTCACGACAACGGAGCGCGCGCCCAGGAGAGCCGCCATGATGCTCGGGAGGGCGGTGCCGGCGCCGAGCTCGAGGCACGACTTCGAGCGGATCGTGAAGGTGCTCACGTCCCAGGGATTGGCATCAGCACCATTACCACCGACCCCTTTACTACTACCGCCACCATTGCCGCCGCCGCCACCGTCGAGTGGCAGGCCCAGGGTGCCGGCCTCGACGAACTCGGCGAGTAGCAGGCTCGAGTTCCATAGGTAGTGGCTGAAGAGGCGGCGGTCGCTCTCGCCCTCCGGCTCGGCGAGGGCGATGTGCAGGGGGCCTCGTAGGTGCGGAGAAGTGTACACAAGCGAGTGGTTCGCGTCGCCGTGTTGGTTCGTCACGTCATCCGGGAAGATGACGCCGAGCGACGAGTTCAGGAAGTCCTCCGGCTCGTCGTCGTCGGTCCCGGGTCCGCGCAGTGCGATACGGCTCGTTAGAGCCATTGATAACCCCCCTGCAAAAACAAGGTTGCCCCCTTTTTTTTTTGGACTTATGAGAGGGAGGGAGGCTCTTGTCTTGGCGGTTTGCTATGTGTGACCTGCTGCCGCTATGGTGGTGGGAACTTGCCGGGTGCCGGGTTCGTGGTGATCAATCCTCATTGATTCACGATAACCAACCTCCTGATTGGGTGGGGAAGACTATACAGGGGGCGACGACGACGATACTGACGATGATGGTTGGCAGCTGTCACCCTGCCGATCATGCTATTCGCGGGGGACTCCGGTTCAGTACCTTGTGCTCCCCTGCCACAGTTCACAGTTACAGGGGAAAAGCCAAACGAGAAGCAAAAATAGGACTGTGGAGGTGGCGTGCGGAGTAGAACCGGGTGCACCACACGCGGAGATATCAGAGAAGGGAACAGAGGAATTAGGTACATGCGTGAAAGGGGCAAAGGTAATAGGTACGTTGCTACGGAAGTACTATCCTTCTTCCCCTTTAGGGCTGAGACAAGAGACAAGAGACGAAGGATTGCGGCACAGGTCCGTGGCAATAAGCAGTAGTGACGCGAGACGGCGGCGCGGACGGGGGGGTTCTTGCCTGCAATCTCGCGACAGGGCTAGAAATAGAAAGACAGGAGACAAAGAGAGAAAAAGGAAAAGAAATCATTAGCTCCAGTGTGTGGGATGACGATGGCGTGCAGGTGATGTGCCCTCCCTGCCCCCCCTTCCCCCTAGTTGACGATGGGTGGTGATCCGGTCCGATGGGATTAGGGTTGAGGAGGGTGAGGGGGGAAAAGGGGGGCAACGCTAAGAAAAGAACATAAAAGTAGTAAGAATAGGAAGAGAGGAGAGCAAAAGAAAAAGACGGTGACTAATCATAGAATGAACTATGCATTAGGACTTAGCACTAGACGACACTACCAGACTTAGTTTACATACAGTGAGTGCTATTACTATTATTAGTTGCGATCTAGGTTTACTACCTAATCATCCAACTTTAGGGCTGTTACATCTCAACTAGGGAACGGCCCATAGCGGGATCAATATGCCTACCCAAGTTTCATTCATCACAAGTACGTACATAATATAGATAGTTACCTATTACATGGACCATCAAGCTTTGCTACTAATTACAGATTACTCGCAGTTGGTAGTATTCGGCCTACCCACATATACGCCGTAATGAGGGAATAATAGACAAATAGGTACGTAGCAGCGTCTTTCTGCTTCACCGCCGGAACGGGTATAAGATGTATGTGGGGGGAGGGGGAAGATGTAATATAGGTCTGGTAGGTATCTACCCAATGTAATATACACTACATGATACCTGCCTACATATGCACGCATGTCTCTCAATTTTTAAAGTGGTTCATCGTCCCGTTTCATCTATGACAGCCTGTTACCTAGTCTACAATTTGACGTCTTACATACAATACCTTTGGTATCTCCGGTATCATCTACCTGTCAGATTTTTATGATAGCACGCTGTGTATACACACACCTAAGAGCAAAATGTAAAGAAAAGCTATTATTGCCGTATTAAAAAGAGCCAAAAGAAAAAGAGAGAAAAAAAAAACACTCTTAAGTCATGCATTATAGTAAAAAGTACCGATACGTGATCAGATATATTATACTTCTAGTTCTATAGGTACCTATATTCGAGGTACGTTGAACAGACGGGGTTAGGTTAGTTACCTAGGTATACAACCAACAGCCCTTTATATGTCACTCCCCCAACGTCATCTACACGTGGTTCTACGTGCCCACCTCCCTCAAGTGGTGGGCATGTAAATAGTATAAACCCTTACCAGGTAGTACAAGGTAGGTAGGTATCCCCGGTCCCATCCTGGCGGCGTCGGCGCAGGCGGTAAGGGTGTGTTACCTACCTTGCTGCGCCTCTCTTTCTCTCCCACCCGTCTCTCTTCTCCTGCAACGGAATACCTACCGTACTTTTCTCCAGTGTAGATACGGAGTTAAAGGTGTACCCATGTAGGTAAGTAGGTAGGTAGGTAGGTAAGGGTACACCACCGACACAGGGGTACACATTGTGTAGAACCAGAGCAGAAAGCTTTAAGGTACATACATATCTACCTTAGTATACAAAGTACAGTACCTAACCTCTTACACCAGATTGATTGAAAAAATAACAATCTTGTTGAAGATGGATGCCCTGCACCGCCACGGGCCTTTCCGAACGGAAAGGGAGGCCTTTCGGGCTCCATTTATAAGTAACCTACTAGTTAACTTAACTGTTCCCATTAAGTAGCTTACCTGGGTAGGTTATAACGTATGGGTCTAAACTAACCTTACCTAGGTTCTTATTAGTGTTATTTCCGATAGTTCTCGGGATGGGTCTGCTTACACATTTTGAACCGTTAACTAAACAAAAAGGAATAAACGAGCAAAAAGGTGATACCCGAAAATAAAATAAAAAGTTTCCATCGGGATTTGGTGTCGGTGGCTTTTTTTTTGTGTCTGTGTGTGTATATATAGGTATGTACTATGTAACTATGTAGGTACCCTATGTACCTACATCTTACTTACTAGTAGCCTTATTCCTACGGGGATGTACAACAGTATAGGAAACCCACCCACCTCACATACATGTGGAACGCGGGAAGGAATAAGAAGGGCTAAAATCCTACCGTCTCACTCATAACATATCCACGGTCATATGCGCAGCAACGTAGAAGACCATGAAGGATACTATTGCCCTCTGTAGAACGAGAATCTGCCGCTAGGCGTTTCCACCACGGGCCACTCAACAGTTGCGTGTATGTGTGACACGATGAAGAGCTCGACATAGCTAAGATTGCGGCTCGGGGTAGCTCAACATAAACGCAGTCACTCAAGAGATAGTCGTTAAATGAAGAAATTGTAAAGTTCCTATTTGGGAAAGAGTTCAATGATATGAGCTTCTTATTCTTGCGTGTCTTTTTTTGGTTGTGGTTTTCTTTGTAAACGCCGCTTGAAAACTATACTACAACAGGGTATCTTCACCAAACCAAGGTGATATATATATATGAAATTACAATAGCCAGCTTTAGGCCTTCCAAGATGATGCATGTTATGGAAGCCCCCCCTTGCCTTGCCTTTTTGTAAAACAGATACCTCCCATGCCTTTTTGGCTACGGCTGTACAGAGGAGAGGGAAGAGAAAGAAAGAAAAAAAAAGAAAGACCCAAGAACTGCCAATGATTCCTCGTATCATCACGCGTCCTATATGCCAACAAAGCCTAAACCCCCTGCGCCAGTCATGCTAGTTTCCAAAAGTCCTTTCGTCTCAATCGTGAATGAAGCGTGCGAGGTATGTATATGTCGGATGCGAGTAAATGGAAAGGGAAATCGTATATATACGGATTAGTGTTGGCTCATCTCCAACATGAGCTTTAGTTGTTGCTCATCGGGATCATCTGAGACCCAAACACCCTTCTCTTCCTCTGTCGCGTTGAGAAAGCCTTCCGCACGTTTCAATGTGTTCACATCGAGGTCCGTCACGTATGACTTCCCATCGGACAGCTTGACCCGGACTTCGTGCTCTGTCGAGAGCATCATGTCGTCTTTGGCCAGCCGACGCTGACCATCAAAGACGGTCATGACCCGCTTCTTCATTGTCATCTGGCCCTTGTCGAATCCCCACGAGGATGGGTAATCGCGTCGGTTCTTGCGGCCTTTGCTCTTGGTAGATAGAGGGACTCCACCCCGCGAGTGCGTCATGCCTCGCGATTTTTGGACGCCGTTGGGAGGGTTTCCCTTCTTCTTTATCGGCGAGGTCAGCTTCCTCGTCTTGAACTCTTCGTCCAGCTCGTCCTCGTCTACCATCTCCTCGTCGTCCTCATCGGCAGGGTGAGATACCGTCTGCGTCGTGAGGGGCAGCTGGTTCTTCTCCAGCGTCTGATGGACCTCCTTATCATTCTCAACCTCAGCCAGCCGCCTGGCATTAATGGCCTCGGCAGGATCTTCCTGCTGAACAATGCGCAAGACGCAGTCGTCCAAGTGCTCGTAGAAGTCTTGCGCGTTGGAGAAGGTAGCGGAACAAGTGGAACATTTGCCAGTAGCGTCGGGGGCATAGCCCGTAAGCTTCTTGCCGTTGTTAACGGCAGTCGACGTCTTCTTCCGGCTGTTGGGAGGTGTCTGCTCAACCCCGTGCACGGCCGTAAGGTGCCGCTTGAACACGTCGGCGCGATTGAACGACTTCTCCGCGGCCGACCCAGAGCCCGGACAAAAACCGCAAACCATAGTCCCCTTGTAATGAGTTAGGGTGTGCCGATTCTTGTCGTATTTGCGCGCGAAACCCTTGACGTGGTAGTCGCACGTCTGGATGGGGCATTTCTCCGGCCGTTCCGTCTGGTGCGTCAGCATGTGCGCCTTCAAATCTTTGAAGGCCTTGCCGCAGTCGGGATGCGGACACCGCTGCTTCTTCTCGGACTCGTCGCTATTGTAGGCGTATTCGTGCGAGCCATGGGATTGGTAGGAGCCGAGGCTCTGTCTCCTCCCGGCTTGCGGGGGTACTGTGAAAGGGCTGTATTGCTGGTAGCCCTGCATGTACGGGGACTGGCTTCCATTTCTCATCGCTGGAGCTGGGGAGGCGGCGCCGGAGAGGGAGGGAGAGTTGGGATAGTGGTTCTGAGGGGAGAAGTGGTTGGTGTTTTCGTACCCCGGCATCGGTGGTGCCAAAGCGCCGCGGATATCGGGATGGATCAGGGAGGGATCTGATCAAATGAAAAAGCTCAGTCAGTATGAAATAATAATTGGGGGTGGGGATATCCAAAATGGGCACCACAACAAAGATGAATTGAGAAGCGTGTAATTAAATCGCAGTGTTTTTGGAGAGACGGTAGGGGACTCTTTTTTAACCCCCCTTCTTCTCTTCCCACTTGTCATTGGAACAACCGTGAAAGACGACAAGAGAATACAGAACAGAAAGAAGAGAGCCCCGATTAAATATGTTCACATATTTAAAATAGAATTAAATAAAAATGCAAAGCGAGAGAGGCCGGAAGAGGCTGCGGTTTAGGGATGCGCGCCAACTCACCAAAATTGGGTTTGTTGTCAAAGGTTATGGTAAATTCTTCCATACCTGGGCCAGAGAAGGCCGAATACTCGGTTCCTGTAAAGTATTCACCCGTACCCACGATGCTTGGGTTGATAGTAGACTGTTGATATTCGGGCATGAATGCGAGCTGGCCATGATTTGAGTTTGGCGACCCTACCGTCGACGAGGGCGCTGATGGACCCGAAGCAGTCGACATGTTCGAGGGTGGTATGTGCATCTCACCGTCGTCTGGGTACATGCTGGGCGATGTTCTGTCGTGGTATATCAGGCCGTTCGCAGCGGCGTATATGGGGCTCGTCTCATAGCCGGTAGTCTGTGGGAACTCGTCATGCGCGCTCCGTGGGAAGCCAAAGCCTTCGGAGCTCAAGCCTACATCCATTGGTGGCGAGGCGTAGCTGGTCTGGTTGGGAGGTTCGGGATAGAGCATGAAATCTTGCTCGTGATTAGGTCGAGGAAACATGGTGTAGGAATGGTCCGCCGAGACCAAAGCCATGGTATGCGGGGGTAAGATCTCTGACGAAGGTGTTTAGGAAGCAAAAAGCCACACGCTACGGATCCCGGCTTCCGTCAGTGTCTTGGACCGGCGAAACACGAGAGGGCGAAGTTCGATATATATCATAGAAGGTGAGGGTGAGGGTGAGGGCTCACATTCGTGCCAGTTATCTCATACTAGGGGGGTAAAGACGCCAAGAATTGAACCGCAGTACAAGGCCAGTGACTTCGCAGGTTTAGAGTAATATTCCGCAAGTTAGGTCGATGACAGGCTGAGAAGATCGCAAAGGGATTGCGCGTGCCTGGTGTCGTGTCTGGCGTCGTGGTGTTTTCGTCTCCTCGAAGCTATTACGGGGTGGTGACTTATATAAGCCCCGCGGCGCACACACAAGACGATAGCGGATGGTGACGAGCTGGGGAATCCTCCTTGTCGTGGTCGGATGGGCTCGAAGACACGGTGATGTCTATATACTGGTCCAAGACGACAAGCGGGAAAGCGAAAGATGTGAGGGAAGATGGTCAAACTTGTTTGATAAGTCTTCAGAACTTGGGGGCAGAAAGGTTTCTTTATGGTGTCTCTTTGGGGGCGCTCTGGATTCATATATACAGACAGACACTTACATAGCCGCGCCTTGTGTGTATGTACGTGGATCTGGTTATTGAGCGTGGGTCGGTAGGGCAGAGAGGGTACTTTTTCGGTACGTACCCTGCTTACCAGCATCATAATATACATTACATCTTGGGTATGTGTCAGGGGGACCTGAGACAGAGAGGGCGGCCGACAGGGGGGGAGGGGGACTTGAGCCAGGTCACTTTGTACTGATGAGAAAGAACATGATCCGTGGTGGGTGGGCGCGGGCAGGCGACAGGCGACGGGCGGTGGGAACGATCTTGGAGGTGCGGGTGGGCAAGTTACCACTACTGCACTCCCGCCAGGGTGGCCGTATGGTACTCATCATTGGCCATGCTTCTAGGCGACTTGGTGTGTTCACTTGCCCGTCCGCTGGCTGGCCTGGCCGTCATGTCCAGTCCTGTGCTGTCTCGTATGGTGTGCGTGAGGTGTGTGGTGTGTGGTGTGTGGTGTGTGTGGTGTGGTGAATTGAAAGGTCCGCCGCTCTCTAGCTCTAGTGTAAGTAGCCTGCTGTGCTGTGCTGTACCTACTGTACTGTACCTACTGTACTGTACTGTAGGTACTGCTCTGTACCTCCTCTCTTCTCCGGGGAGATACTGTACCTTTGCCAGTAGCGTGTACAGAACCAAGGTAGCGGATACCTAATGTTCTTTGGGAACGCTAAAGATCTGGGGCTTCTCATTGGCTCAGGAACGCCTTGTGGGACGCGTTGGTGCAAATAACCCCTGCTGGCGACAAAGTCCTCCGCAGATTCCAATTTGTCTTCCGCCGCGGAGGTACACAGTACCCTTAAACCCGTCTCGCGCTGGTGTACAGTACATCGCCGCAGGCCGTGGGTGCCTGAAGCCCAGCGGGTCCCTAGCGAGTGGCACGTACCTTGTTTCCAAAGTACTTTCGCTTCATTAGAGCCAGCAAGTCCTGCAGTGTACCCTACAGGGGTTGGACATCTACATCACCAGTGACTTTCGCTTCTCTCTGTCCCAAAGAATGCGAGCGTAGCAGGGGGGGTGATGCATCCTTGTCGGTCATGCCCAAGCCGCTTGGGTCAATCGTTTAAGTTAGCCAGTCGTACGGGAGAGCATTGATCTCGTTCATTTACCGCAAAGGCTTTTCGAGTGATGAGCATACTTACCTTAGCTACCTATGTTTCTGTATATTGCCAAAACAGGTATGTAGTACGTACATTTGAGGTTCGTCGATTTGGGATCCCCCGCTCCCCGTTGACCCGCACGGTAACAAGCTTATTCCCATTCATGCGCTTTGCAACAGATCTCAAAAGTACAGAACTGCCTGGCTTGGCATATCTGGAGATGTTAGTTACAGTGGCAGACGACTAGTACACGACTTGCTCGAAATGGGAGATGGTGTCGATGATGGTAATTCTAATCATGACTAAAATACTAAATAAAGTACTAAAGTACTAACCTAACGATGCATCTAAGTCATAGAACTGCGTGACGAGAACAAGTAGGTATCGATTTTGTCCACCTGTTTCTCTCGCATACGTCTGTCTCTCATCGCTGGCCGCAAATATCAACCTTCGATAGTCCCAAACTCACCGAGGTAACTATCCGACCTAGTCTGAAAGAATGGCAATGACCCGATGCGGGAGATACAGAGTAGCTCCTCGAAGGCCTGCCCTTACAGACTAGAAGCTATCGAGGGCGGCAAAGTACGCTAGGTTACGGAATAGGGTCTTCTAAGGCGTTTAGCACGCGGGCAACGGGGAGGCAGAATAACCTTCTGGACCGCCCGGCTTGTCTCAATTTCCCAACTAGAAAAATAAAAACTCCTTAGCCACCACGCTTGCCTGAGTATACACTAGCAGTTGCATCGTCGCGGGTGAGGGGTCCTGGATTAAGTAAACGGAAACGAGAACGGGGTCTCCAGAAACGCCCCGGAATAGGTCTGGATTCTCTGGTGCAGAACGATAGAGCAAAGTGCCGCCAGGGCTGGAACATAATCGTACGTTCGTCTTGGGTGAAAACCAACTTACAGTCCCGAAGCTATCTATCGCGCGATGCCGTAACGGCATCGGGGTATGAACATCTGATGGCAGGAAACGGACGTTGTGACCGTCCTGGCCGGTCTCTGATTTGAGAGTATTTTTATGCGCCGCTACCGTCTGCAGCCAGTCTCTTTCTGCACAAGTGCACAGCCATACGTATCTGCAAAGTGTGTGCCTGTGTCGATATGCTCAACATCCAACCACGGGCCGCTCTGGAGCCCGGTTGGCGATGCACCGCCCCCCGGTCTTCTACCTCCTTTGGGGAGAGCGAGAATGAGAATGCTACCTCTTTACCACGCGACTACACCGTTATAGAGGCGATAAGATGATGATATTACCCATTTGTATGTCAGCAGCTACTCCATCATTGGTGATTTCAACTGGCACGCTCGCGCTGCACGTCAAGAGGTAAGTTACGCAAGTCAGCAATCCGTATTAGCTGAGGCCATTAGTCGCAAACGCGCCTATTTGCTAGCTGCTATCTGACTTGCGTGTGCCGCGCATATAGAATTAAGCGGTCAAACTTTACCGCCAAAGGGGATGAGATGTCCATCGAGGCAATTGAACAGCTCGCCATAGCATCTGCGGTAGCGTAGTGTTAGGTAGGTATGTAAGAGCCGCAATATGCTTGGACCCCCCTCCTCCCCCCTTATTAATGCGATAGCAAGTTGTGTATTTGATATTGTTTTCTTTTCTTCTCAGGAGGGTAGCAGGAATCTCGATAGTTAAGAAATTATCATGTCAGACCATAACTCAATTTAGAATATTACATACTGCTATGTACCTATCTCAACATGTACTTAGTTAGGTAGGTATGTAAATAGACTTTAAACTCAAGACTAGATTGCTAGTTATCTAATACGGAATAGTTAGGTAGGTATCACATCACGATGGTGACAAGTCCGATATCACCGATGGCAAACCCATGTTTGCCATGGTACGTAATAACGGCAGGCCGGGGATGGCCTCCACAAGTTTGCAGTCCCTTCTTTCTTTATTTATCTTTTAATTGAAGATCGTCATGTAATTGTTGATAATCCGTTGCACATTATCACATAGTTCCTGCTGTTCATCACGCTCTATGCGATGTAATTGGCTAGAGTTGTACGAGCATAGAAATCGCACGGGCGTTTCTGGTGTACCAAGCATCTGTATACCCATGTAGTTGATCTACGCACTAAAACGCGCCGGCCAAGAGATTCGGGACCGAGATTGGGAGCTAGTGGAGATCGGATACTTAGGTAGATAGTAGTATTCAATATCATAAAGACCATGAGGTGTATCGCGTTGTATCGCGTAACCAATTTTTGGTATTATTACTCACCACCTAAGTTATTAAGTAGGTATTAGACATAATAGTTGGATAACTACGTAAGAGGCCAGCAGCTATGTATTGCACTTCTACCGTTATGCTTTCAGCAGTCATAAGGCTCGTTCTGATGTGTGTGTACCTTACTCAACGTTAGATACCAGATCATATATTGTCTGGTTCATTTAAACGCCAATACAAGTCGGCATTGAAGAAGCCGATGTTTAATTCAGTCGCTGTTGTGTCGATGGTTACCACCGATCAGATTTGTTCTTCATCAAAACGTATATATTACCTGCCAAGCCTGCCTACCTCATAAGACTTACATGCGTACCTCCGTGTTGGCTCAGGTTCGGCGCGGGCCAGCGTTGAGATTAGAGAACCAAAAAGGGATGGCGGTGACCGAGAGACTCGCTCTCATTGGCCAGTTTACGTGATATAGGTACGTTCCTACACCATTCCCGCTAAGTACCGTAGTAAGTAAGCTAGGTACATCAGATTGGTCCTTGCGTCGTGTGGGGTAAAATGAGTGTGCTTAAGTCTTGAAGTTAAGGTTAAAAAAAGAACAGAAGTCTTGGGAGGCGGTGCAGAGTGCAACCCTGCCACCCCCTCCCCCCTAAATAAATGCTGATCCGGACTTGCGTCACAGTCCGAAGGATGGCGATGGATAACATTATTTCATATTTTCACTACACTACGGAACACCTACGTGTCTACGTATAGTGGGTGCACGGACGAGTCGCCCGAGGATAAGGCTGTCATTTTATTTCGTAGTAAATGATGAGTCTGGACAACACGGGATACAAGAGGGATCTTTTACCAAGCCACCTAAATAATCATCACATGGTTCTAGGTAGTGTCCTCAGACTACACGAACGTCATTGGGCGTTTATCTACACAAAGCATATGGTTTAGACGCCACTTGATCCAGAGACATTCCAGAACATCTCCTGTTGTCTCGTGTGGTTACGCAATTAATCAATCAGTCGTCTCACATGAAGAGGATCACTGGATGCCTCGTTGGATTTACCAGCGTGCATGAAGTGTGCTTACAATGCATGCCCAACCGACACGTGCCTGACGTAGTCTCTCACATGGCCACAGGGTATCATTCCGTGTTACTACGTCGTACACATTCTACCTATATACTCTGCAGATATCCGGCTACTATCACGATCAAGCAGATGGCTTCCCCATCGGATCGCGGATGTAACTGCCCTGTTTTTAGAATGGTAGTGTCGAACGATTCGATCACGGTTTGCCAGAGATGATTGGAAGGACAGTCTGAGTCAGCAAATACACGCCCTCTCGACAAGATTGCTCTTAATCTCTTACAAGTAAGTCTGAGTTGAACATTATGCGTCTGGCGCCTAATAATATATCACACGAAGGACATGGAAATACCATGGCTTCCTCTTCTTTCCCGTTTGCGAATTCGATTCCGACGGCGCCTCCTCATACACACTATACGCACTCAGCCCTGCGGCCCAGGAAGTATGTACGTACCACAGGTGGTGAAACTTGTAAGAATATACTAGGGAGATAAGGCAAGCGATTAACCTAGTGGGTTACTCACAGCCACCTCCATAGAATGATCAAGTGCCTTGCATGTAAGACCTGCACGACTGCCACAGAATGATACCTTTAACTGGGGGTTTCCAAATCTATAACCACACATACAACTTATTACCTAGGTTTCTTCAAATAGCCACGACTTCACATGCTCAATTGATCTTAGGACGCAAAGTATTGCCTGCTCTGATACGGACGTCTTCTCGTTCAACCGAACGACCCTTCAGAGTAGCATGATTGGCTCAGGGGCTTCGGAGGACTCCTGCAGAAGATAGGGGAGTCTGTTTCGAGGAAAACAGCAAGACGAGAGGAAATTGGGGGCCAGAGCCTCATTCCCACATGGTAGACAACTCAGAAGGTGTGGCAGAGGCGGCATATTTACTCTCCGAGCCGGGGTTTGAAAAAAGTAATCACAGCGGGTGTTGGAATGGTATCCCTGTCTGCCATGCCTCCTTTGCAGCGACCCTCGTTAATCATCATTAGGGGCAGAGTGGTACAAGAGGTCAATGAGTGTTGCTAGCCGAAGTCATAGGACCTTTGCATAACACATTTGGATTTCGGCAGGGGAACGCTTTGCCATAGTCTAGAAGCAAAACCTTTGGCTTTGTAGAGGGCAGCCTGTGTGCAATGAGTATCAGTCGATGTGTAAATAGGGGGCAATTGGCGAGTCGCATCTAGGCTACTAAGATTAGAACATAAATCCAACCACGTATTCTCCCCTACGGCCACTAGGAACATCCTCGTCTCCTGATTCACGTACTAATATAGTGTGCCATACGTACCTATCTGGAACGATGCCGGCGCTTGAATTACCGATAGTGTCGCGTGCAGCGTCTACGGCGGAACTAGACATAAGGCTGAGTAATTCTAAGGGTCAAGACGCGCGAAAAAAGAAGTACTTTGTACAGTACTTCGACTAGGCCCATGCTCTTATTGCATCTATTATGACCTAACCATGAAATCCTTCCTTAACCTCGGATCCATACCCTGGAAATGTCGGTACAGTCAACCCTGTTGCCTGTAAGAAATCTCGTGGCATTTGAAACAGGGTACCCCATTCCTACCTATGTATGTACCTATGTACATAGGTAGTGTACTGATATACTGTACACATGTACATGTAGTAGAAGCTCCCGTAATTGCCGATATCCGTCGGACGGGAATTATCAACTGATCGCGCCGAGATAATCAAAACTCGAGCCAAGTTTATTATCTTTATGAATTCTCCATTTATTTATGGATGCTGGCTGTAGTATGATGTATTCGTTGAACGTCGTATAGATAGTACCAGGCGTCTGTGCTACCTAAATGCTGTGTGAGGCCGATGGACGAATTCAATACATACATTGGAAGGCTTGCATTCGATAGCAGCGGTCTGCGGAACAAGGTTGCCAAGGCGGCCAACCCGAGTTTCTGGTTAAAAGCAATTAATTACTAGAACCAGCTAGTACATGAACGGTATGACTGACATAAATCTAGCCTGTCCCTCGCGTTATTTGACTCCAGACTAACTATACTAAGTATCTTGTACCACAGCTCAGCATACAAACTAGCAAGACCTTGAAAATGACGTGAATTCAGTCCCGATTGCTTCGGCATAGAATGCTTCCATAAGAGGTAAAAAGTAAATATCGTGCGTAGGTATGCTCCCTATCCCAGCGGCTATCACGAAATTAATGAGACTAACTAAGCTATAACTGATTAATAATCATCAAATTCAACACATGCAATACGTATTCTGTACAACACCTCTCCCTCACTTTCTGGGTGTCGAGCGCAGGAAACTAACTACCCTATTTCAAGAAAAGATACCTAGTCACGGTGATTCGAAAAGGCTTGGGACTAGGTGTGACCTCACGAGTTTTCTTGAACACCAAGCATGACCCTACCGTAGATCTTAGCATTGTTACCATGTCAAATGTTAAGCCTTGTGCTATTTACGAAATAGCTATCAACAAGGTCCGACGATCAGCCTTGCGCCCTGCCACATCCGATCCCCTCAAGAATGGATAAAGGAAGAAGGGTGCCGGACTGCGAACAGACGCCATCTCTAATACCTAGCACACTTGACCTTGCAGATCGCGTACCGAATAGTCCTGAGCTCGATCGAAAACAGTTAAAATAAACGAGATTCTCGCAAGCTATGCCAAAAGAGAGATAGCTCAACTAACACTAAAATAGCCAAACGGTCTGCTAATAACCCCTGCAAAATGGTCGTTTAGAGAATTGCGATAATATGTGTATAGTGTATGTATGTATGTAATCTGTACATATTCGATCACTAGTAGCTCCACAGAGACGCCAAGCAGGAATCCACAAACCGCGAACCCAGCCGAATGGGGGAGGGCCGTGAGGCAGACTGCTACTCAACCTTACGAGGAGGACCTCACGCCCGGCACTCAACGTCTATAGAATCAAATTTCACCAGGACCGGGTCAACACTATCTCATCTAGCCGCTTTTGCCATCGGTCAACATGGACGTGATCAGTCAATTCTTGATTGCATGCGGCGACAGACCGCATCGCGCCGGATCGATATCCAGTTGACTTACAAGCCGGCTCTCAATTAAGTTGGGCTCGGGCCCAGGGCGAATGAGACATGAATACGTAGCCTCGAAAGATCCAATCTTGCTGCGGATCACATTACATAGGTACGGTGATAGATGCTATCAACTCGGATGTTCCACACAATTCACTACGCGCCCAGAGAGATCCATTATGTTTAGCACCACCCCGCGATCGTCCCAAGTCCCTGAATCTCCAGAGACGATGCTGCTTAACGATCGATCATTGCCGCAATGATATGCAGAGCTCTTCCCAATTCAGCATAGCTCGGGGGAAATGGCTAGCTGAGCATCTGAACTACGTGCATAGATGTCTAGGCTAGAGAAAGTATACTCTCGCGTACATGTATTGCCCAGCATGCCCCATATGCGATAAATGCGCTCTCCATTAGACCATTTTGGATGGGGTTCCCCTAGGTATTGTTATTGTCGGGCTCCTCATCGGAGACATATCCTCCCCATGGTGTGGCTCAAAACGTTGAATGCCGAGTTTAAAAGAGTAAATCCCCAAGAAGTAAACAATATCTATAGCGGGAACCAAGATCATTTGAGATAGTAAAAAAGACATGCTGCAGGATCACCTCACACCCCAGTGTGTTGAGTCGGAACATCTCTTAGTGATCATCCATTACGCCTACCTAAATAGTCATGCATTACTAGGTACGCCGCCAGTGTTCTCCATGGCTTCGAGACAGAAGATTATACTTCTTACATACGAATCTACGTTATTAGGGGCATGTCAAGATTCGAAGGCCGTGGGTGGTGAGATCCCGGTTTGTCAACAGAGCAATAGGAACAACACGTGAGCTAGAGGGCAAGGTTATTAACATGTCGCCGCTTATTAAGGGGGAACACAAGCAAGGAAGGTCGGATTACATAGCTTGCCTAGATACTGTACAATTATATTCATTCGTGTGGGGGCTGTAAGACAACAACTATAACGGCTATCAATGCCTACCTAAGGTATGTACTCCTTAGGAATACACAGACAGCATACGTTAAATAAGGATGCTGCACCAATACCCAGCCAATATTATTCACTATATCCAGATCCTGATAATGCTCAACGCTTTGCTTTCCAAGCATGTCTCATTCAATTTCAAGCTTGGATCCTTCAATTCGAAGAATAGATCTGCGTGCGTGTGAATGGCCCGCCACGTCTCTTAGCAGAGTCCGTTATTACCGATCTAAAATCTGACATATGCTCCCGTGTTTTACCCTGGATGTAACCGTAATCTGCTAAATTTGGTTCACGACTGCAAGGGCCAGCCACCAATACTAGTGTGCAGTAGGTACAGCAAATACACTAGAGACCCCACGTAGAGGAACATAGGTGGATTGACAATCATTACCAATTTCTGCTGCATGAGTCGCCGACTCGGGTTTCAGACATGCAGACGACCAACGACTGGGGCAGGAAGGCTGTAGGGAGGTATGATGAGCAATATGCCAATCGGTAGAAGGATGCATGGAAGTTCTCGACTCTTGCCCAATTCTCCAACTGCCGCAAGCCATTTCCATGTAAGACGTTCAAGGTGAAAGGGGAAGAAATACTCGTTCGTATGGAAAGCCACAACAGCAGCCACCGCGAATCCCCTCAACCGGAGATCACCATGTTTCGCACAAGGCCTCAGGCTGCCGCCCAGTTCTGTCTTCCAAAAGGGCAGGTCGAGTCGCGAGACTGATTGGTCGGGCCGGATCTAGTGTACAGACAGGCCCAGATAGATCAGAGATATGCCGGAACGTCCACTACCCGAGTCATCGGTACGGCCTAGTCAAGGCACAGGCGACATCCGGTTTCTCGCCCGTAGCCTATCGAGCCTGCGAGCCTAGGAAAGTCAGATGTGGGACTCGGTTGATCGCAGTGCATATCGCCTAGCCGAGGCAGCCCACGAAGAACGAGAATTTTCGGAGGCTGCCCCGAGAGTCGCTGCTGTCGTGGGTGGTCGAGGTCTGTAGTTCGCATTCATCGAAGAACCCAGTTCCTTGCACACGCTACACTACATACAACAATGGCCCGCCTGTAATCAATGTATGTAAATAGACGGAGGGTATATCATGACATAATCCCGACTTGCTTTCCTCTTATTGACTCCGACCTGCTGTCGGAGTCGAATGGGAGCCTCAAAAGTACCGCAAAAGTACCACGCAGGAACAAAGGAACCCTTTTGTCAATCTCACCAGTACAAGCACAAGCACAAGCACAAGGACGGTAAGCTAGAGACCCCGTTCGCACTTTGCAGTGGATCTTTATGTTATGTTTATATTATAACCGTCATGGAAGCGATGATTTACTAAGTTCGTAGCGTCGTCTTAGGTAGGAACCCGCATCGCTTTGATACGCGGAACCGGGAGACTTTCATAAGGGGGGTGTAAGTCGGGTCTCCTTCACACTTACGCTACCTATATGTACCAAATTAGGGGGAAGGGGGGGGGGGGGACGATCTAGGTACCTAGGTAGGTAATCGCTATGTAGGTACATGTGTACATACAAGCCCCGTGCCCATCATTTCTAGGGTCCTTAATACACCAAATAATGGTTCCCTCAGGCAGCTTGGTGCCCCGAGCGTCAATTAAACCCGGCTTAGCCTGGCATTCTAAACCACTCTGTCGGGTTCTCAATCCAGGTCGTTGGGGCTACTGTATCTGAGATCGGTGATACATATGTACTATTCCTCCGGTCCCTATAAACTAGGTATAGACCACGGCATGTTTTGTTTCGTAAAGCCGTGGTAGAGATAAATTGAACTATCCGGCGGTGACCAGAAAAAGAACCGGGTCTTACGACAACTGCTGAGGCCTCTTCAATTTCCTACATCGGCTATCGTCATCCGTTTTTTTTCATGTGCAACTGACTTACACTAAACTGGACTAAACAATCCGGGCCGTTGCTCGTGTTAGCCAGTCATCGCTCTACATGCACCGTGTCTCAAGGCCCTACGAATAATTTCTGTCCAATCTTTACCCATCATGACAATCATTACCATCGTTCATGATCCACCTAGACATTTGTTGTATTGCCTACGGCAACTAATAGGAACCTACTGTCTAACCGTTGTAACATCATTGATACACCCTCTTCCACATGCATTCCCACCCCGCTAGAGTTGCTGGCACGCCGAGACTATCTCGTATCAACCCACCCACCCACATACACGCCTCGATTGCTATGTACCTACCTGTACTTATTCTCTTAGCTCTAGGCGAGGCTCTCGCTTGAATTCACCCCCTTCTGCGGGGAGGCGGGCATTCTGCATTCTTGCTACTGCTCCTTAATCACTCAGTGCGGCGTGATCTAAAATCCTACGTCCTGCCGGCGGCAGCGTGGACAAGCCATGTGTCAAGTGGTTAGAAACGTGAAAAAGCCCATTTGTGTGTGCATGTTCATGGCGCATCTGAATTCGCATCGAGCACCAATCAAGTCTAAGCCACTGCTTCGGCCACCGGCGACAGCGGTGAAACCCCCGCCGCGATGGCGCTCATCCACATACCAGGCGTTCCTAATTCATAGTGACTAAGGTAAACATTGTCCGTCAGGATCCAGTACCTAGGTATGACCATCCAGGAGCCATGCAACAGGTCACACGCCCGGCAAGTATGTAAGGATGAGGTCTCGGAAATCATGTTCAAGCTGGTGGTGGTCTTGCCTCTCAAGAGGCCCCTGCTATAATATCCAGCATTTATTTTCCAAATGTCCCGTACATGAAGAGGTCATCAATAACGAGCAACGATTATTGAAACTTGGCGCACACACTCATGTACCGACTGGGCCAGAATCAGATTCAGATCACTAGCAGATCAGACGGTTTCGTTACTTTTACTAAGCAGGGCCGTCGCGATGACAAGCTCAGCCAGTTCAGCCATGCTGTCAGGGGCCCCTGAGCTGACCCAGCAGGTCGGGTCGATGCCACGAGGTTATCTACAGGAACCATTCTACACGTACCACTTAGCTGCCGCTATGAGAAGCCATGTGCCTAGTTGAAAGTGTCTTAGATATTCAAATCTTACGAAACGGTCTAGCCTTCGCAAGACTATTGTTGCTCGAGAAGGCCGCGCGTTATGCGCAAAGGAGGGCGTCGTCGATATTCATCCCGTCAACCTTAGCTTCGCGATGAAGATGGTGCTGACACCCAGCTATACCTACGACCTGATCATCATTAAGGGTCGTTGAAACAATTTTATGCATATATATCACCCTCTGATATACGAATTACATACTGCACTGAGTAGAGCCTTTCATCTTTTTGCCTGCGCCTCGACCAACTCCGCTCCCTGAAGATCAAACAAGATCTATCATATCCTGCCTTGGAAACCCCACGACAGAGCGACCCGACGAATTGGTATTTCCACGCGCCGCTCCGACCAGCCGCCCTTGATGGAACGTTTTACGCTTAACAATTCCCGTCTGGTCTTAGTTCCCTACTATTTTGGTTAAGAGAGACTTTGACCACCTTGTGAATGTACTATACTAGTAGGCTACCCCTGCATCACTTTGGCGTCTACCAGCTCTTATGTGTACAGTACCTTTTAAGTACACTAGTCTCCGCGATATCTCTCCTCAGCGAGGCGCACACAATGTGGGCCACCCAGTATTTGCAATCCATGGTCTGCTGGCGGAAATCGGCACGTCTATCTTGACACTGGGCACATGCAAATCCGTACGGTCACGGGCCACTATGTCAAGGCAAAGTTGATCCTTGGCGGAATTGATACGCACTTTTGAACGAGGTCACGATACGTTCCGCGGCATGGGTATTTTCTACTTACAGCGCCCGGAAACGGATACGCAGGAAACCCTGACCTTGGTGAGATTCAAACGATCGTTCGGAGCGAGATTGCCGTAATCAAGATTCTGCAGTGGGGGTGAAAGGAGAGCATGGATGTTCTCAGTTTTTGCTTTTTCTTTTCCGGGTCTCGCTTTCTGACGTTGTTCACTACTGTTCTTCTTTAGGTGGCGTGGCTTCAGGTCCAGAGTAGCCCATAAGTCTCTGACAACAACGGGCGCTTGGGGGAGAGGTGTCCTCTCCCCCACGACATCCCGCAAACCACGACGTTGGCACCCTCCATCAGGCCGCTAGGTGAGGAATATCGCGGGAGGTCTTAGACAAGTAGTCTTGTCGTCCACAATTTCACGTAAACCGTCCAACCACAATTACAGGCGAAGGTCCAGTTTGAGCGATGGGGTATTAACGGCTATCAAATGGTTGTAGTTTCTTGGGCATCAATTGGTCCTAAAAAGCCTCCTCCGGCAGAAGTGATAGGAATGTCTGTCTCGTTGAGCCTCATCGCCCCCCTTTTTCGAATTCCAGGACATCCAAGAATTCCCCGCCTGCTTCTCCTCCTCCCTTCACCCCCTCTCGCTTTGTAAGACTGCGCGCTGTCTGCAGCGTACGGAGGCGGGATCCCCATCCAGCGGCATTTCAGCAGTATTGAGTCTGCATACACTCGGAGATCTTCTCTAAAACCGAACACAATTATAATGGCCCGTCTAAACATCCGTGCCTATCACCATCGTAATCTCTTCTGTAGACCTGTCAAGTCAGGAAGACTGCTCAGCAGCCAACGACACCGCAAGTTAGCCGGAGTCGGCCGACAGCGCACTCCCATTGGCGGAGCCAGACTTGATCTCTTTATGGTTTTCCTGATACAACATCATCGGCGACCTCGACTGGAACCTCTCCCGTAACCTCCGCGGATAAGTTATCAGTTTTCAGCCAGCCTCGTGCCTTGTCAAGATGTATGTCTCGCAGATTCGTATGGGCAAAGGTTGCGGCTCTAATTTCCTGTACCGTTGCTGCCGCTTGCGTCAGGCGCAACTCCCGGGATGCACGCTGCGCTGTCATCTCGCGTCTGCCGGGCATCGCGCTCGGCGCTACTCAGACTAGTATCCAGAATAGAAGAAGCAAACCTCTTGTCGGTCAGTGACATAATACAACCACCACGGATTCTCCTTCGTCTGTCGAGGCCGCCCACTTGTCACCCTGCAATGCTCCGAGCCTGCTTCGGGTGGCAGGTTGCAATGGAAATGAAAAACATAATCAAACAAAAGAAATAAAGTAAGCGAGACGGCGGGAAGGGCGCCAACGCAGCGAATCTCGCACCCGGGCGGTCACGGTGGCTCCTCCGCCCTCTGACTACCTACCACGTTGTCTCGGTCACCGGTGATCGACTTCGCATATGCCATACATCATTACCGAAGGGGGGACTGCACACAACACAGTTGCATCGACCCTTCTTACCAGCAGAGGCATTAGGTAGCATGCATGGAATGACGGAATGACAAATATCGTCCTTGGTAGCACTGGTTAGAGATTGCTTCTCGTCCAACCCAAGAAAGGACTTTGATGTAATGTTAAAAAAACATGTCTCTCAGGGTAGTAATTACCTATTGCTCACCAAGAAATCTTGGCCAGGAGAAGAAAAACCCCTCCCCGGAGCGAGTCTGTCGTCCGTGGGCCCGGATAGTTGTAATGCCCGTCTTACGCCTAGGTGGCTCTGATCTGTCAGTTTTTTTATTATTACGAAGCTCCCAGAGCCTGCATCGTAGATCACGATATGATTGTAGATTGTTTGTAGATTTATTATTTCGTGTTTCTCTCTGCGCGGCATTAACGGCGAAGTGCGATGCGCATCTCCACGCATCACGCATCACACGTTATCACGCCCCTTGCCTCTAGGGAAGCCCCCTACTGAGCCTCCATAGTCGTCGAGAGAGAAATTCTCGACAGCTCCAATTCGGAAGACCCACCCCCTTTCGGCAGGGCCTCCTGACAATGCAGGTAAGGGTGGTGATTGAACGGCACATTTCGACCGACTGCTCCTAACAGGAAAGCGACAACTCGCGTCGGGTTGATCTAGGGCGCAGAGTTGAGGTAGGTCTCTGTAGGTATCGGGGGTACCCCCTTCTATTTCGTAGACCGAAACTACGTTTAGCAAGCCCCGAGTTGGGTTGCCTCGCCTACGTGAAAACTAGATAGCGCTCCTTGAGTCAGGGCGTAGATGAGTAGATGACCCCCTCCCATCCCCTATGCGTTGGTGCCAGGACGGAGGGACTCCCCTAGCTGCGGGGAGTCCCTGGCACGCCTTGGAGGATAAGACGATTATGTACTGTACCCATAGCTTCGCTTAAGCTTCATCGACAACAGGTGTATTTGGGTTAAAAGCTAGGCCTCGTGGCGGGCCTAGAGTGCCTGTACGGCACCTAAGCTAGAAATATGAAAATGTTGAATTAATTATGCTCATCTATTCGTAATGAAGGTTTCAAAATATAGCACGTTTATCCCAGCGTACACAGTATTTCCCCTACCGTTGGTGGACAATTTTGCAAGCACAACGCTCTCTTGCTACTGCCCCGAGAGAATCTTAGTGTCAAGAAGTGCGGCCTACGATGAATTTATTACCCGAGAACAACGGCAACGAGAATAATACGAATCTAATTAATATAGATATCGTTGGGTTTCGCTTAGATTGGGTTGTAAATCGAGAGCGATATCGTGTCAATTGTACGGAAGTGGCATTCCTTGGGCGCAGACGACCTACGAACTGTCTTTCTGTTCTATCCACCTAGCAGGTCAGATACATTTCAGAAACTAGAGAGAGGTTTATCACGATGCTTCTGAGTTTCATATTCCCGGAATGGGATTCTCGGGGCCGAATAATGATACGGATTCTCGGTCATGGGTAAGCAGTAGTCTAGTCTGTCTGTTATGAAGATGCCAGTAGCCATTTTAACCAGTGCTCTTGAATGGGTCCCCTTGCGGTATACTTATAGATACTATTGTCAGGAGAATTCAGACAGATACTAGTGTTCCTAAGCTGGAACCCTATGCCTCTATGAAATGGGATAATAAGGGGCATCTAAAATGACGTTCTGTGATCGTGCAATTTTCGTGTCCATTAGAGCGTGACGGACAATTGGACCTAACTGTCTAGCTAGACCGCGTCGTCGCAGAACCTATTTATCCTTATAAGATAGTCAAAACTTAGGGTACTGATTCCGAGTTGACGCCATATTCGGTAGGTGTGCTAGAGCCACCTGGGTTGGCGGAAGGGTTGTCCACAGCGCACCAGCTAAACTTGCAGGAGAGAAGAGAGAGTCGAGAAGTAGTATATTTCTGCATAAATATGTGTTTGTATAGACTTGAAGTATGTATTGGTGTTAAATGCCTAAATACTGACTATGCCGGGCCCATGGGGTGAAGACAAATTATGCAGTGCCGACTGGGCGATGAGGTAGACGGTGGGAACCTCATCCTTTGGTGAACTAACGCTGGCCATGGCCTATTATCTGTTTAACAGTAGAGTTATAGCTTTGAGGCTTTAGTAAAGAAGGGTTATCTGAAATTCTAGTCATGACTGCTGACTCTGGCGTCTGTCTCTCATTGTCCGAAGCGAGTAAATATGAGAGACTCGATCTACTTCGGTATTTTAACGGAGCCGCGTGATGGGTCATGGTAGTTCTCTACAATCTCAATGGTTCTGGAATGCCTATAGCGATCTCAATTACCTGGCAAGTATATTGCCGGTGGGTGGGAAACGTCTTCCACAAATATTAACATCTATAGAGAGACCTCAGCAATACCTCCAGTAAAAGCTAAATTTCTATTAGAACGCATGGATTGCTTGAAGTGTCCCTCGTCTCATTCTTGGAAGAGCTATCAGATATAAGAGCTGGATTTGATAGTATTATTACAGGATATCACATAGACAGCATTCTGAGCACACGACGCCTTGAGGGCTGACAATCTGTTGCTATGAGGCAGTCGTGGAGATCTAAAGCACATTACCAATTGCATAATTAGGTGGAACGATTAAGTTTAGTTTTCTCCGGAGAGGAATGTCTTAAACTAGATAGAATATATATACTTCAGATTAAGATACTCAAGACAAGGCTAGCTTGGATATCATAAACATAACGGATAAGGGGTGATGGTGAGAAGCGTCATGGTTAGCAAGAACACGAGACGTGACCATACCGTATAGATATTATACAACTTCAAGACCATACTAACATCCCGGATGATACACGCTCAAATAATCACCAACTCTGCTTCTTTCTAGAGCTTACGTCGGTGGGCGTGGTATTCTAAACAAACACAACACCATTGGTTGCGGCTAACACTTGACACGATACGCCGATGAGATGAGACTGATATATAGTGCGTGATACACGGTGTTCGATTTCTAAGCAAACAGAATGAACCGATGATGGCAATTTACCTCTAAATGTCAATATGGGGTGAGCCATATATCATGACCACGAATACCTACCTACCTATCATTTGACTTGGGGGCCGAATAGTGCATGAACCATCTCAATTATGTCACATAGAACACCAAGGTATCCGACAGGCTTTCGGGCATTCTAACCTATCCCCTTACTCTTTAAACATATGCTTCAACAATTAAGGGGTTTGACGAAATTCAGTATATACTTCTAACAGGATACGAACATTAGGTTAGGTTAGTAGGTACCCCGGTACCTTTCAATTCTTTTAAGCCGTGGACAACCTAAGCTCGGGCCCGGCGTAGTCGGATATGCAATGATCCGGCGAGCCAATCAGGTGCTGACTCTTATCCCAATCCGCGTCATGGGCCGGTTGGTCTGCTCTTACTAATAGGCCTGCTAAGATCTTAAGCTACTTCACTGCATATAGCAACAGGTGGCATCAACCACTTTGTGAGATCATCCCGCAAACGGATCGATCGCATGAGCAACCCATTGCTCAACCTACACATCCCACAAACGAAATAATGGGCACCTAGGTGTTTCTCGCAGCTTTATAATTATTCCCGACGCTCAACTAATTCCTACCGTATCCATCCGCCAACATGCGGCTCTTCTGGTACGCAGGGGTAAGCTTCATCTGCGCCGGCAACCTCGCGTGAGCTTCAAGCTGACTTTTGTGTCGCGCCCAGTTCTCGGCCGCCCTTGCGACAGGTGTCGTTGCCTATGCCTTCAACCAGCGGGCGAACTTCTACTCTGCTATGGTCTACCTGTCGCAAAATAACCTCAGTCTAATGGTGCGTGTCGCTCCTCCCTTGCTTCCCGATCCTTGCGCCATCGCCGCCATCGCCGCCACCGAGCTCGCTAACCTTTGTCCAATGCGCCCAGATCCTGATAAACCTCATCCTTTTGGGCTATAGTTCGTTTGTCTGGGGTCTCCAGCGACTGTGTTACGGCCCGCTCCGACCCGTCGAGATCGAACAGCTTTACGAAAAAGCATGGTTCGCCGTCACCGAGACGTGCCTGGCCATGACCATCTTCCGCGAGGAGGTCGGCGCATGGTTCCTGGTTATGTTCACGGCTCTAGTTACAGGCAAGGTTTGGGAATGGATAGGCGAGGGCCGCGTCGAGATCTTGGAACAACAACCTCCGGCGAACCCCAGACTGTTTCACACGAGGCTGAGTGTCTCGCTGCTCCTAAGCGTCGCCTACGATACCTGGTTGTTCACATACGCCGTCAACTCGGTCATCCAACAGGCCCGTCCTAATATGATGGTCATGTTCCTTTTCGAGTTTGCCATTTTAGCAACCTGTTCCTTCCGCACCGCTTTTCGCTACCTACTGTCCCTGGTCGAAGCAGACATCGTGAAGAAGCAAACGCGACAGAGATTGGAGGACAGGCGCCGGCAGGTCCGGGAGCAACGGTCGGAGATAATGCGGCGCCGCGAGTCCGGGGATCCCGCAGAGGCCGAAGCCGCCGAGCAGGAGGAGTTGCCTAACGAGGAGGATATTGATGAAATGGATATTGAGGTGCCAGGCTGGGAGTCCAAGGGACAATGGGTTCTAAGCCTCGACCTTATGACCGGTGAGTATTCTTCCCTGACCTTGTGATGGCTATCGCTTCTGACATGTAAACAAGATTTCGTCAAGCTCGGCATCTACTCGGCATTCTTCGCTATACTGATGATGTTCTATGGGCTCCCCATTCACATTATGCGCGACCTCTTCCTAACAGCTCGATCTTTCGTGAAGCGACTCGGCGCCCTCATGCGGTATCGCAAGGCCTTGCAAGATATGAATAAATACCCAGACGCCAACCAGGAAGAATTGTCGCGTGAGGATACCTGCATTATTTGCAGAGAAGAGATGAGGCCGTGGGATCCGTCTGCCGTAGGAGCCGTCGAGCGGTCCCGGCCCAAGAAGCTTCCTTGCGGCCATATCTTACACTTTGGCTGTCTCAAGGGTTGGTTAGAACGACAGCAGGTCTGCCCCACATGTCGGCGGTCCGTAGTCATCGACGGTGCCGGCCCTAATGGGGAAGCAGCTGCACCCGGTGCAAATTTGGGTGGCCAACCCCAGGTCCCTGGTCAGGCTGCGCCGAATGATGGAGGTGCGAATGCTGGCCAGCCAGCACGAGGTCGTGGCAATATGCGGGTTTTCCAGTTCGGTCCAATTCGGTTGGGGTTTGCGCAAGGGAATGCACAAAATATCCAAGAAATGGCCGATCGGCTACGTATGCCCCTTGATGGTGCTAATGTTCCTCAGCCAGCTCCGGCTCCGGCTCAGGTTCCGGCTGCCACTCCTGCTCCTGCCCCCCCTGTTCACAACCAAGGGCCTCCGGGAGGTGCCATAAACGCGCACAATACGCTCAGCGGCATCTTTGAACTGCAGGCACAACTCCAGGATATCTTCCAGCGAATACAGCAAGAGATGTATGCTTTACAGATGAGCCAGGCTGAATTACATACGCTGTACGCCATGACGGCTGAGCTGAGTCGCCTCCGCCAATTGCAACTACAGTCTCAAAACGGACCTATGAATCAACCCGGGCCACCGAACCACTTCATCCCCTCTCAACCACCTCCTTTTCCACCTATGGCGCAAATGTCATCATTCCCTAACTTCGTTCCCCGTATTTCCCCACCAGCGGTCACTAGACATGGCGGTGTACCCTACGCGGCTGCGATTCCTTCAGGTAGCCAAGATCTTCCCGAGGGTGTTGTCATCCCTCCCGGTTGGTCACTCCTACCTCTGCAACGTCTAGATGGTCAGCAATTCCAACACCCCGGAGGCAGTCACCCTACAACAACGGTACCCATAGACCCCCAAGAACAGCAACATGTCACTGTACCTTTGAGCAGTGAAGCTGCTACTAATGGTATAAATCCAGTCGCCAGCCCCTCCAACACATCAGCTCAAGAGCACTTTCATAATCTCCACGGGGAGGCACATAGCGGGCGTAACGAGGATGCAACCACAAGTACTTCTCAAGTACAGAGAGAGCCTCCAGATGTTGCTGCGCCCACCCCAGTGATGCCCAATTGGGGCAATACCGCACAGCTCTTTGCCAATGGCGGAGTTAGCAGTACTTCGTCAGCGACACCTTCTACACACGAGCCAGAGGCAAAATTAGACGAGACGTCTGCGTCAAGAGCTACGCAGGATGACCCAGCCAAAGATGAGCAAGATGAATCCTCCAGTAGTACCTCGAAAGGTAAAGCGAAAGCAGTCACCATTGAGGACGCAGAGGATGAGTAACTAATTACACAACTGTCTATGAGTTCTGCTCCGGAATCTGTATCTAGATGCATGACTGCATCACAGAATGGCGTTGGTGGCGTTCCAAATTTCAGTGTGTATACTTGAGCGTCCTCCAAAAAGCTAAAAGGGGTTCCGGGCTAGTCATTTTGTCCGGCGTCTTTGTTGAATATATGAATTACTAGAAAATAATGCTCGGACTACTACTCACTTTCACGAGACATGTCCACTTTGTGTATGTGCCAGTCTCAGTTGGCTTTCTCAACACTGCTACTTGATGCCATGGTGTAACTACAACTATCTGGAGTCTGGAGCTAGAGTGATGATAGCTCTACGAAGAATGATTCCAGAAATAGAATTACCATACATAGCTAGTTGCTTCCTTTTGGTTTTTAATGATCGTGTTATGATTGACGCTGGATGATTTCTTTTAGTTAAAAGGGGGCATGAGCAATGACTCCTTATTTCATTATGATAGAGTCTCCCCTGTTTTCAGAAGAGGAAATTATCTTCGACGAGTTTAATAGTAGAAAATAGTGTACGGCTATGTAAGTCGTGGTACAAGTTACCATATAAACACGGGCAAGACATTATAAACATGATAATCATGAACTAGAAAAGTCCCCATTTCATGGCCTTCACCCTATTCGCATAAAATAAAACTCGATGGGGAGGTCTTGATGATTGCTGCAATCGCTGCACTAAAAAAAGAAAATCAAGAGTTAATAAGACACAACAAAAACAAGAACCATCACATACGACCATAAGACCCAGAATACTCGGCATCCCGTCCGCTCTGCCCTAGATAAGCTGGGTACTGCCAGATTAGTAGTTGGGTCGGTGACGACCAGCGAATCCCTGGTGTTGTATGTTTTTTTTTTCCCTATTAGGGATTTTTTTAATAGCTTACATTTTTATAAGAGCACTATATAAAACTCGAGTTTAAATACCAGGTTTTATTATTACATTATTATTACAGCTCTAATTTATTAAATCTTTCTTGTTACTTTAAATCATTTTAAAAATGAAGGACTTTATAAATAATATATATATATATAAAGGCTTATAAACGAGATTTAAGTCGCTTTTTACTTATAATAAAGATGATTTACCTTAAAAGCGATTAAAAGGAATTATCTTTTTGTTATTTTTTTATCTTCGATATCTTAAATCTTATAAAAGTTTATATATAAATAGAGATAGGAAAAAGAGAAAGAAAACTTGAAAGTTTCAAAATTTGTGTCATTATCCCCCTATATAGGATCCCATAAGTCTCAGTAAAATAGGTAAGATATGCTAGAAATATATAATCACATGATTGTCCACGTTAGCTGTCGGCGCTCTCCGGGTGTTATTCTATATACATATACGTGAGAGTGTGTAGGAGCTTATGTATCTCATTCGTTCCAGTCCCTTGGTGCTGCCGAGCCTTGGGAGTGGTCATTATAATTTTCCGGACCTACGGTTGTTGGCTTATCTATCCACAAGTGTTCTTGCCGAGCTTGGCTTTTGAATCCTTAACTTGGCTTGAGTCTAGCTGGTTAAATGCTTGGCTGTGTATAGATATATATTAGGTAAGTTAGTATAGATTGAAAAATGGGAGACTAAAATTAAAACTCCCTTCTACTACTATGTGATTATCATTTCATTTCCCACATGTTGGTAAGAATCGGGAGCTTACGAGCCGGAACATCCAAGGTAGATAATATACGTAGGTGCCTAGGTAGCTAGGAAAGAATACCAGTGCTTCGTTAAATCATAATAGGAGCAACGGTAACATATTTTGTGACTTGTGACTCTGACTAGGCTAGGTCTCTTCAGATTTGCGTTACATATTTGGAACCATATAAAGAAACAAAAAAAGCTGAGACAACCCGGAAGGGCGGCAAATTTCCAGCTCTCATCGTCTTTTCGATAGATCCCAGTCCACCAGGTCGCCGTTGCGCTGGTTATTTCACCTAACAAGTCGGGTACACAAGGGTCACCAGTGATTGCGAGAAGCTGATATACACAACTTGGTGGTGATAAGTTAATGGACGCTACCCTGTGTTTACTTTGTTGTTTGGGGGGGGGGACCTTGGCATGCATACTTCCTTCAATGCTATTAGAGTCAAATTGCACGGCAACGACACGGTCAGACCGTGACAATGCCTTGAGTTTGATGTGGTATACCTGTTTGGGATCAGAGTCTGCTTTCATGGGACGCCTTGCCGTCTAAGCACCTGCTTACCTTGAAATATGGGTGCGTGCAAGTCCGGGAAGCGAAGGATGCCGATATACACGACTGTCTTCTCGTGCCTCTCAGTCTTATAAAAGGCGCTTTCAAAGCCAGCTATCGTTGCGCCGGACCAAGCAACTATTTCGGCAAGACTGGTGATGGGAGTTGGGGTTGTAGCAATGATGTCGCTGTCCTGGATCAGATTGTGAAACTACAATTCTACCTGCCGGGGCAATCAGCAATGATGGAAAAGGGGGCTCTTTAACAACTGCCGGATCTGGACTTCCATTAACCTTCAACACATTCACCTCGTTTTTTATAGAAATATATCTTGGCGATGGATAGGGTCACCAAAGGGCTCGACGAGAGAGTTGTTCAAGAAAGCCATTTCGACAGCCTTCCATTGCCGTTGTTCAGGGTTCATATCTTTATCATCCCTATCGTCCCCACAATCATGACCTTTAGGTTCGTATCCATGTGCTTCACCGATTCTACGGAGAGCCACCCGTACGATGGGGCAAGGACAACATGAAGGAAGTCGTCTCGGGAGACATAACTCATCTTGATCTGCAGATCAGCATTAAATCCAGGAATTTGAGGAGCTGAGCACTACTAACTCACCTTGGAGGCATCAAAGTCGTCGAGGAAGTCCTTGACGGCTTTACCGGTCTCAACGAAGACGTTCGTGGTCGCCTTTGCAGAACCCTCATATCCACTTCCGCCCGTTGTACTCCCATCCGTGGCATCGCCAGTTCTAATACTACCTAAGACTCTGATTTCCTTCATGACGCTGTTATCAACAGGATGGCTGCCCTAGGCAGCTGTATTGATACTACCGCAGGGATTAGCATTGCTGCTGCTGTGGTGGGACATCATGAGATAGCTCAATAGGCCGAAGATATGCAGGACATATTGTGCAGAGAATGACGACGAAGACGCGCCGTACCAACGCCTCTTCAGCACGCCTTGAGCACGCCTAAGTCAGGCAGTTTTCAGTGCTGCCGCCTCATCTCTGCTTGACGATAGAAGCTGCCCCACGGTTGGCATCCAACGGGAGGCCTGTATCAACACCGCTCTCTCCTTTATGCATCGGCCAAGACATCCATTTCAATGCAGAGTTCCAGTTAAAGATAATCGGGGTGCCATATGATCGCCTCATCACAGAGCGCTCTATCACGGCATCGTCGTACACCATGTCAGTTATCACACCGCCCGTCACAATTGAGGCACCTGAATCTTCGTGTATCCTCGCATAAAACTCCCTTGCCAAGGTTATCGATGTGTAGTAGGTGACATTTTGCGTGTTCGAGTTTTATCCGACTGTTTTTCGTTGCTTCTCCGTCCGTCCAGCCTGTCTACTTTTGTCAGAAAGGCTTGCCCTTGCGACCTGACGCTGCAGTGTAACGCACCCGATGATGGGTTGGGGATCTCCGTCCGGTGTCCTAGATGTGGTAATGATGTTTTGATGATGTTTTGATGATGTTTTCATGATGTAGAATGAGTTTACCACTGCAACTGCGCGATGCCCAGCCCGGAGGAGGCTGGCTGGATGTGTTACCCGTTGCACCATGACGTCTCTTTAACACGCAACACAGGGAAGACGGGCAAAGACAGAAGGGGGTTTTCAACCATCATTATAAGTTATAAGACATCAAGATACCCAGCTCAACTTCTGCTCATCACTCTCACTTCAGAAACCAACAACATATCCTTACTGAACATTAGCCATCTAAATCCATATCTCCTCCACATAGCCGACAGTTTTCCCGACTAAACTGCCTATACAATGAGTTCTCCGGCTCCTAATACCAGCACCGACACCAATACTAGCCCACCCGGCAGCAACACGGCTAACGACCCCGGCGCCAATAAGGGTATCACCACGGGTGACATCGGGACTGGCGCCGCCACGGGCGGTGCCTCGACAGGTGGCGCTGGCACAGGCGGCGCCGCCGGCTCGACCGGAATCGGCAGCGGTCCCCAAAGCGGTGAAGGCAGCGGCGGCGATGCTTCTGGTGGCCCTACATCATCTGGAGGGATCACGTTCTAATTTGGACTCATCTCATCGGTAAGACCCCCAATCCGGAAATCACAACCTGGCCGGCCGGTAAGAGTATCAGCTGAATAGATTTTGAGCAAGGGGAATGGATAACGCATTTTTGCGTTGGCGATGGAGAACGGCGAGTGGTAGCTGCTAGCTAGCCAGATCAGACACGTGTGTTGAAAAATAGAGCTGCGAGCTCGCGTTGGACATGTTGTAGCTAGGTATCTTAGCATCAAGTGAAATATGATGGGTTTCAACGCTACTATATTTCTTCTTGCGCGGGTGAGAGCCCGGGAGGACAGGAATTGTCAACATATATCGGCTTCTCCCTGAATGGCTAACCCTAGCCACTGAATCCCTAGGCCTCGTTCTCCCATCCTGCCGGCAAATAATCTGGTGGCATTAATACACCCTTTTCTTCTCCTCCCCGTTATAATTGCCACCGCCTGCTCTTTTAATTTACTTAATATATTTTCATATATTTACTACTTATTAAAAAGAAAACCTTTAATTTATAAGTAAATTAATTAAATTATTAAAATTATTAAAATTATTAAAATTATTAAAATTATTAAAATTATTAAAATTATTAAAATTATTAAAATTATTAAAATTATTAAAATTATAATATAATTAAATAATATAAAAAAGACATATATAAATTTAATTCTTTTTCTTTCTTTTTTCCTTATCTCGTATTAACTTAATATTAAATAAATAAATAATGTTAAAGCCTTGCCTCGAGTAAATAAGCTAAACCGTGATAATATTAAAGTTTCGTAGCTAGTATTAAATTAATATACAAGTCGATGACGGCTAGCGAATCCCTAGTGTTATAAGTATATTGCTACCCCCCTTCCCGCTCTTTGTATTTATCTATTATTACTATCTCATTGTACAGAAGATCATGCTTTTATTATTATTTAAAAAAAGGAATGTTTTAAGCTTTAACTGCAGCTCTACTAATACGTACGCAATACGGTATACATTAAAAAGGCTAATACACATGTCACCAGAGTCTAGTTATTACAGAAGAGGGGTGGATAGGAGCATTCTAGTCAGTAGGTTCAATATATACCCGTCTCTTTATCGCAGAGTTTAGGTAGTTTTATTTATTTTTAATTTATTATTTCTCAACGTGAAACTTTTTCATCCCGTCCCGACCCACCATTTCCCATCTCTGACATGTATCCAAGTCAGCCAGCCCCTTGATAACCTCTCTGCCTCAGCGACGGTCCCGGAGACGGACGAGGGCCTACCATATGCTCGTTCATCGCCCATTGTCCATATACATACTAACAGCAAAGATGCGACTAACGATATCACGACTAGGAATGGTCTCCGTATGAATAGCCATAGATGAGCCTTTTCCTTAGGTCCTGGAGTTGAGTGGTTCTTTGCCCATCGGATGCTAGCCTTGAGATTCATCTTCATCTCCTGCCAGCTCGACTGGTAGAGCAGCAGGCCGACAAGTGCCAAGCCGTAGCCGAATAGCTGTAGACCCGCTATCGGAGTACTCCAAATTGCGACAGCGGCTATGACGAGGAGAATATTTTTCAGGATGCCGGTGAGGACGAGGACAAGACCGGATGTTTTGCCGATCTGTAGTACATCAGCGATACCCCATTAGATGGGTCCTTCCGTCTAAACGTACAAGGAGGACACTGGAGACGTTCAATAAAAATGCGATGGACGCGTTCAATAGTAGCATTCCACAGCCAACCTCGGCAGCGTGTTGCCACTCGAAAGAATTCCACCCGAAAGCGTAAGAGACGAGGAAGTTTGCGAGGGCGCATACGGGGGCGTAATAGTAGAGGCTGACGAGGGGGTCCATTTTCAGGCCCGAATCCGACACGAGGTGCTGGATCATAACGACGCGGATGGACTCGAAGATGATGCCGCCGACTTGGTATATGAACCCAGGCCACGAGAAATGGATCTCCCCGACGCTAGCCATGAGCACGCCCGCGACTATGAGCAAGATGTGTAGGAGCTTTTTCCACGTCGGATGCTCGAGACCCCAGAGCCAACCGACAAGGAGGGTCACAACCGGTGCGGCGGCCTAGAAGAAGGAGTAGTGTTAGTGAGCGTTGACTTTCTCTCTCTCTCTCCCCCCTTTCCCCTGTCTCCATATCTACCCGGTGTAAGATACGAAATCGCACCGACCTTCAACATCTGTATAAAAGGCACGCTGAGGTAGAGATAGACCAAGTTACTGCAAATCATACTGCCGCTATACAGCAGGCCGATGGGGACCACGGCTCGGACGTAGAGTCGACGGGTCATGTTGATCTTACGGCGGCCATCGAGGAGGGTAGTGGTCTTGGCGAGGGTCTGGGTGGCCAGAGTCGCAAAGGCCATATGCCACCACGTTAATATGACGGCTAAGCGCGTAAAAAAAAGGTCAGACGAGGAGGGCAAAACTAGGACAGACATGTTATATCTATATCTAGATCGGAATCTCCAAGCTTGGTGGCAGATACTCACGATAACCTAAGGTAGGTAGGTAGGGATATGAAAATTAGTGACATTGGCGCCTCACGCGTCGGCGGAGCACAGGGCAGACTTACGGAACCCCGTGTTGGAGATAAGCCATTTGTTGAAGAGGATGGTGAGATTGGAGAAGAATATCCAACACCTTTCATGGCGTCGCATGTGATTTAGTTTCAACCCTGATCAGGAACGGCCGGGGTCACATCTTACGCTATGTAGACACCAGGATGCAGCGTGAGACCAGCTCTCGCTTCGGGGATGGACATGTCGATACTGGAAGATAGCGAGTAGGGAAAATAGAATGAAAGGTAATGTTCCCAACTGTTTGCTATCTATGTGTGGTGGGAAAAGAGGCTGGGCCGGAGCGAGGCTGTTAGGCTTAGAGACAAGGCGGATAGAAAAACCTGCATTGATTCAGACGGTGGCCCGGAACTAGTCAACCTGAAAAAGTGGCCTGGGATTGAATTGTCAATGGTACATGTTAAGTACCTAAAGGATTTACTGGAAGCGACGGGCGACTTCAAGTTGTTAACGAAGAGCCTTGTCTGTCATTAGCACTAGCACGTGCCTTACCCGTGTTGTTAGATTGAAGTCGCGAGTTCTGTCGAGGAAGACGAGAAAAGGAGAAAATAGTGGGCCCGGACACACACCAGACCAGTCCGTTTACATCTGCCAAGTTTCCCCCTCCTACCTCGCAACCCCCTTAGTACCGTCCATTATCATCCATCCAACTATGCTACTTTTTTGTTTTTTCTCCTCCCTTTGCTACCCCTATTTATTATCTTCGCCGTCATCATCCTCGGCTCCACCAACCACCGTCATCATCCTCGCTCTCGGTGTCGTCTTCAAGAAACCAATTCCAGTTCTTTTCCTCGCGAATCCTTTCCAGATCCTCCTCGAGCGAGGACGGCACCGTGGCCTCTGTACCGCTCACTGGGTCCCCGGAACGAGAATGGGACCCTCCCGGGGCAGGGGAGCTTTGCCGAATATCCCGATGCCCGTGAATTTGAAATAGCGAGGAGCCGAAGAAAGAAGAGGGAGAGGGTAAAGAGGGGTAAACTATCTCACCGGTTGATCGTGCTGTGTGAGGGCTGGATTGAGAGAGATGTGTTTCTGGTGACGATGGTGCGGACTCAGACGGAGATGGTGTAAATTGCACAGGTTGCATATTTTGGGCACTCAGGGGTTGAGACGATGCTGTGCTCTGCGTTTGGGCCGTTAATTGTGAGGGTTGGGGTGTGTCCTGGATGGTAAGTTGCGATAACTGTTCATCCAGGCCAATTGATCCATATGACGACTGGGAGCTTGAGGAAGCAATTGTCGACATAGATTCACGTCGCGAGCTAGGTTGGGCCTGAAGGTAAGTATGATCATTAGACTGAGATTGCGGCTGTAGAGGTGGCGGTGGTTGGATTGATGATGGTGGGCGCTGAGATCCAGCCGGCCAACCCAAGGATAAGCGCCCGCGCGCGAACCGTCAGTTCATACCACCGCGGTCTGCGTGCACGAAGAGATCCTTGTACTGGTGCGTGACATCGACGACACTCTGGCAAACTTGATAATCTGCAATGGCAAATCGTTAGAAAATCAATACCCTCATCGTTCACATGGGAGCATTGTGGTGTCGTGGCCAGAATGCAGGCGCAACAGGGGCATGTATGAACCGCAGTACACTCTTGACGCCGGTGTATTTGGGTATTATCAATATGCGTATGGTATATGGCAGGTTTTGCGAACTAGTAAGTGACGAGTTCCGCAAACCGAGATGGCTCCTAGGCCAGTACGTACCCACGTTGTTGCCCAAGTCCATTGCATTATACACCTTAATGGTCAAGTCCGGATTTACCTTTCCGATGATTTGGGCCCCATTCCCAGCCATCAGATGAGATTCCTATCAAGACATGTAAGTGAGAATACCAAACTTTTCTTTTTCTTTTTCCCCCCTTCCTTTCTGGGATCGGCTATGCCCGCGTGGCAATCCGCCTACAAGGTGATAAGTGGGGTGATTGGGACTCACGCGGTTCAGAATAGCAGCAACTTGTCCGCCGGCGTCGATGATAGCAGAATCCCCACGGAGTTGCACGACCTTACCTACGACCATGACATTCTGCCCGACAAAGGCATCGATCATGGTTGCAGAAATGCGGGGGGTTGATATTGCCTCCATTGTGGGGGAACTCAAGGGGTAAGTAGATAGTGGCTACCAAATCTAAGAAAATAATGAATGGAAGATGCCTAATATGGGGTTGGGTCCTGGTCCCATGCACGTTCTTGGGTTGACGTTTGGGGGGCTGCCAGTGTTTGTTCCCGAAGAGGTTGTGTGATGGACTTTGAAGGAGTGAGGTAGTCCGTTGGGAATTTTCAGACGCGTCAGGTTACATTGAATTCTATTCGACTCGTTGATTCGTCAATTGCGGTTTTATGTATAAATAACAGTGATTATTGCATTATCGAAGTCTTGATATGTGCAGGTGTCTGGGCATCCTCTACTTACCTACATAAGTTTATTTCTCGTGTCTAGTGTAGGTACCTACCCCGACATGGTGGGTATGCACTAAGTCCTATATGATCGATCCTAGTTTACATCGACCATGCAGTTAAATCTTGAATGGATACCTAACCTACCTCAACATATCATTATTTTCGATTTAATTTGGTTTGCTCAAAAGTCCTTGCCGATATGCCCCAGGAATAAGCAAAGCTACTGCTGGATGTACATCTGCCAGTTTAATGTTGTAATCTATATGCACCTAAGTCAACTTACACAGCATATGTTAGGGTTTCAACTCTTCCCCACTCATCTACTCAGCTATTGCTACATATGACAACATACCTTAGGTACCTACTAACCTCTCCGCTGCGCTACGCAGCCACCTGCAGTTGCTCACAGCTGTACATCGGCCGGAACAAGGCCCGGCGTTGAATTCCTTCCCAGACGGCCCCACTGCGGAGAACCCTGAAAAAAAAAAAAAAAAAAAAGAGAAGAGGGACAAAGGGACAACCCGAATATTCAAGAATGTTCAAGCGCATACTTCATCCGCATCGAATCGTATCGAACCATGCCATCCCATGGCGACAATTTGATGCCGCCAAACACCGACGAGGCAAACTGCGTCATATATCAGCCTTTTCAGGTCGCACAAGATATCTAACCGTGCCGAACAGAGTGACATGTTGTAAATGCCCAACCCAGGAAAGACCAATTTAGATACGATCAACGGATCAGGATATCCGTTCGGCTCATCTCGTGATGGCCCCCTATCGGCAACGGCTTCCGGAGGCGGTATTCTGAAGGGGGGGGGGAGCAACAAGATTGTTCGATTCCTAGGAGATTCGCGCGATCTTCCCCCGATGTTCATAGCGCCGTCCAGTGACGGCCATTCGGCCTAACAACCGAGAGCGAGCGTGTTGCTCCAACAAGTCTTGGCTAATCTCTGCGATTGCTTGACAAGCAACAGAGGTGATATGACGACGGTTGTACGACCGGAAGCTGCAGTGGCGCAGCACAGTCGGTGCAAGTATCGTAGCAACGTCGCGCACTCCGAGGCCCTGGAGCAGCTGGGGACCAACCCGGTGCCGCAGTGCCGCCGTCTCGCGATCTTCCGGGTCAAATCGGCGAACGTGCAATATTGCGGCACCGATAGGATAGGGCTGGTTTGTGGCTTGGCGGCTTAGGCTAGTTTACGTCTGAGAGCCATGTCTTATCCTTGCGGGTCACATGGCTAGCGGGAGGCAATCTTTGGCCACGGAGCGACAGGATGGCAAAAAGGTTCATGTCGTGCTGTCGACCTTCGTAGAAGTTGGCTCGATGATCATCTACAGGATCCCGCCGATCCCGCCCCGCAATCGAACCCCGGAGCCTAACAAGCTCCAAGAGCCAGCTAGAAGCAGCCAGACTGGCGATCTGGCGACGTCAATCGTTAGGGCCAACATTTTTCCCACGCCGAGTTCCTGGACAAATCTGAAGTCGATCAAAATAGGGCCGCCAATCATCTCCGTCGTCCCAAGTTGTCTGTACAAGGGTAGGTAATCAGTTGACCACTCTAGGGCTGCCGAGCCACGAACTCTAGTCTAATCTTGCTGGGAGTCCATAAATCCAAAAAGGCAACAATGAAAAATCAAATAAAACCACGCGAAAAAAAAAATTATGTCGGCCTCGTGTCTAGTAATTAGTATATTTCGATATGGCGAAGGCGAATAGTCAGGGGGCATGCAATTCCGGCGCCCCGTCCGCCGTCCGCCGTGCTGTGCGATTTTCCTATTTGGGTCACTCGTTCCATTGTGCTGCCAGCTAGTTAGTTGGCCCTTGTCGGTAACATCATAGGTAGCGTTCACTATTGAGCCTCCCACGACATGTGGTGCCTGGTTGTCGTGTGAACTCTCGCATACGTTGTGTGTCGATCTTCAGACTGTTAGCAAAGTCGACGCTACCCAGGGGTCATGTGCCAATCAGACTCTGAACAATTGCACCGGCGAACCCTAAAACTCCAAATCCAGCACAGCTAGACCGTTATGCTAGTCGATTCTCGGCTTCTAGAACTCGCATCCATGTCTTGGCCCCTGCGCAACTTGCGCGTCATAGCATAGTCGGTTCGATCAACTCCAAACTATACGTATGGGGAACCCAAAGGAAGCAATTAGACTTCAGGACTCACGACAACTCATACGTTGCCTAATGACATGGAAGTCCGGGGTACCGAGAGTTTGTCGATCCTACTCCCATGTGGCGTGGTGTAGCTTCGTAGCCTTCCGCTACATCCCACCTAAAGGTAGTTCAATATCTGAATAATCAACAATCCTCGACCATGGCCCATATCCCAGACCTCAGAAGCAAACAATAGCCAATTGACAGCCATCTTCTCTTCACTCGACCTCTTTCTCCTTTGACATTTGTCGTCTAAAGTTTCTCCCAAACTAAACAGACCTTGCTTCTTTGACATTCGCGATAACACCATGTCATCTATACCATAGCCATAGCCACTCTACGCAGGCGATGGCACTTGGTGCGTGGTTGTGTGGTGCGTGGCAAGAGACACCGCGGCCCAGAACATAAAAAAAAAACCGTACGTGGGCACCTCTGGGTAGGTAATTTGGTTTCTACCATGACCCTGTTCCGAAGACTCGAGTCGAGATGGGATGATTAGTTATGCGGAGCAGAGTCTGTTCCAGTCACAATTTGGTAACTTGCCCAAGTCTCTTCGTTCCATGTTTCTCTACCTTCCCCTGATGGTTTTCTCCTACCAGACCCCGTCATGTTCAAATACAAAACAAGGACTAGACACCAAAACCAAAACCGAGACCAAGACCAAGACCAAGACCAAGGCCATTACCAAAGCAATTGTTCGCCAATTAGTAACGCGGCCGCCCGGCCTGTCAACTGGAGGCTCAAAAGCAAAGCACCGACTGTTTGCCCCGACCAAGACAATCGCCCTTACATGAGACATCAGAGCCGCACCGGTCTTGGCCCCCGTCGCCGGGAAGCCGTCGCTAAGGAGACTCGTGTGTCTTTTCGAAACCCCTGTGCCGACATTACGCCGCCTCGGCTGGCTTCGAAGCGAACCTTGCTCATACTCGGACAACCCCATCGATCGTATCATAAAGTGAAAACAAAGTGAAAAACTGGGTTTAAAGAGACGGGAAGGGGAATAGCCTGAGGGGTCGAAGCAAAAGAGAGTTCAGCCCAGGGAATTGCAGCGCGATTGGCACCCATTGCTAACAGTTGCTACCCCTGTTGCTGTTCCTGCAAAGAAGAGGGCTAAGTTTAGAACCTTGGTACGGGTCGGGTAGGCACGTTACCAAGCTCCTCTAGTCCCGCGGATCTCAAGTCGATAGATACCTACCCTCTCTACCTTACCTCCTCCATCCGCCAGTGCCGCCCGTCTCCCCAACGGCCCAAATGCCTAGCGCCCGTATTTATCTCCCATCCCGTCTCGATTTCCCTTTACTGTCCTTCTGAATTATTTCCTGAGGGGATTAGCTAGAGTGGCCCGAGTCACTTACTCTTGGTAATTTGACCAGGTGCAACAGTTGTTGTCCGTGGCCGCCCCCTCTCCCCCCCCCCCCCAAATGCGCAAACGCCACTCCTTCGAAGCCGTCTCAGCATCCGGCCCTCCACGGATAAAGACGACTACTCTCGTTCCACACCAAGTGGTCTTTTACGTCGGGCCCCATCACTTTCCCATTAATTGACGCCTGTGGCTTGAGCCCCGTGCAGTCCCGGTTCTTCGCCATGGACGGGCCCCCCGACTTCTTCAACTGTAGCATCCAGGAAGAGGACGATGATAATTACGGCTTCTTTGACAGCCACGCTGCAGCTAACCAAGGCGTCTTCCATCAGCATGCTGCGCATAGCACCTATAACGGCGACTTCCCCTTCGATGCACCATCCACTCCAGGCCACCCATCAAGCTCCTTTCCAACAGCTCCAGTCTCTTCACGCATGTCTACAGTGCCTGCAATAGGCCACATCTCCTCTCGTAACAACCTAGGCCCGTCTGCAACGCCGTACCCCAACTCCGCCCAGCTTGAATCTCCAGGACTGTCCAGCGGGTCGGCCTCGACACCAGAGACACGCGTGTCACAACAACTCATCACTCCTGAAAACCTACCTCCAGAATCAGCCAGGAAGCCACAGGGCATTACCGAAAGTTTCGATGTCTCATTAGCTGCGCCTTCTTCTGGGAGGAGGCGACACCGAAAGCAAAAGACAAAGGAGGAGGTGGATCCCGATGTGGAGGGGACTAAACGAAATAGGTTTCTCGAGAGAAATCGGGTTGCCGCAACCAAGTGTCGGCAAAAGAAAAAGGAATGGGTCTCGGATTTAGAGGGAGCAAAGCTTACCTTGGAAACCCAGAACTCGCACCTCCAGGTAGAATACAATGGCTTGGTCGATGAACTGGGCCGGGTCAGATCAGAACTCATGGCCCATGCCAACTGCAATGATGCAAACATCGACAAGTGGATTGAAAACGAAGCCAAAAGATTTGTGCTTGGAACGGGCGAGCGATACGACCATATGCTAGCCAGCTATGGTCCACCGCCAGGCCTACATATTCGACAGGAGAGCATGTCTTCCATGTCCGCTTACCCGGCCACTAGCCCTGATCTCCTCAGCCCCAGCACGACTACATCGCACCGTGGCAGCATCTCACTACCTCACAACGGCATGGTACCGGCATCGCCGGTATTCTATCGTGCAAGCATACCACCTAGCACGCCTGGGAGGATTCACGTTCCGGTAGAGCAAGGCTTTCATTGTGCGGATTCCAGACCGACGCCAACAGCTGATGATGGCACCGACTTCGACGGCATGCCCATGATGGACGGCACATTCCAAGACCCACCAATCCGATAACAATAAAAATAAAACCACGCAAGGCACACGCGAGTGGTGAAGAGAGAAACAAAGTTTAGTTCCCACGACAGGAGTTTCGTGGCGACTATCTCAGTTTAGGCAACATGTGCAGAGCTAAGACGTTATCGGCAACCTTCATTACTTTGCCATAATCCCTGACAGCACTGGCGATAGTTGCACTATTTGATGGGTTTGGAGGACTGTCTTCACGACGTGGCGTTATCTGGGAATACGGGATAGACAATTGCTAACTTTCTCGGGTCAGTTTTATACCCTAGTGGGCAATTTATGGACGAGGCTTATCATGAGAACGAAGTCTCATGAATTGGGGGACATTTTGACGAGGGACATGAACATTTTCCATCCCTTTATGACGTATCGGCATGGTGGGCTTTTTATTATTTGAAAACTTGGACGTCACGGTGTCCTAAGGATCTTTGGACTGATATGAGACGGTGGCAACCAAGGAAGGGAAAATGGAATGGGCTTACTGGTCCGAGTCGAGGTATTTTAATTTTATTTTAGTGATTGATTCGGGCGCGGGCTGGTATGGGGGAAACGGCTTGAATGAAGGACCCGGCAGTCGACGGATTCTCGGACATGCTGTCCGTGACCGCGAGAGCCGCCGGAGGACCCGCAAACCCCGAAAGGAAACGGAAGTAGGTAATGATAGACTGGCGGCTCTAATCCACAACAGCTTCATTTCAAGCCAAGAGCGAAGACAATGTGAAGAGCAGCAAAATATAAGATGACAAGGAAAGTTGGGCATTTCTCTCCTTCTCGTTCATTGTGTCTCCTTACTATCCCAACAAATCTTACTACATTTTGCCTCGTTGGAAAAAAGGGGGGGACCTTTCATTGAGTGGAACATTCGGAAGACGAGGGCCGGATGCTAGGACGGGACGAGAAAGGCAAAAAAGACTGTTGATTGTTCTAGAACAAAAGGGTCGATCCCGGAAGGGCACATCCAGCTGCAGTGGTTATCGCGGTGGCGGCGCCCGGCCCTGGCATATAAGTTGCGCGTGCACGACCTTATGCAACCCCACCCATGCCGGTTACGACGTCAAGGGCGGGTTCCAGATGGTCGGAGTCCCGTCCCGGCCGGGCTAGACCGAAACACGCACATACACTAGCGTACGGTGACTAGGAAGGAGTTTGCAACTCCTAGCTCCCCAACATCCGATTTTCCCCACTATAATATGTCTTACATGTGAGAGAGAGAGTGTGTGTGTGTAAGTGTAAGTGTAAGTGTGAGTGTGAGTGTTGTTAGTGTGTGAGTGAAAATAACTGGAAGCACCCCGTCTTGTCGATGAGGTGTTGGGGATAATACTGAAGTCTCTTGGATTCTCCCGTATTGCCAAAACTTACAACAATATTAGGAAATAAAAAATAAAAAATTAGGAAAGTTGTATTAAAAAAAAAATTTAAGAACAGCAAGAGGATTTGCATTTATTAAAGTACTAAACAATAAGTACATACACGCATACCAGCGACAAGATTGCCAGTATATAACAGAGATTGGTCTTGCGGGAGTAGGTAGAGAGAGGTAACTCGAAAACAAGCCTTACTTACCATGTACTTACTATATTGATACCACCAATACAATTAGATGCCCCCTACTCTCTCTTCCTCTCTCTCTCTCTCTCTTTATTACCCCATGCTGTTGTGCGAGTCTAACGGCAAGAAAATTTACAAAAACGGGAGGGGAAAAAATTATCTGAGGCTCGTTTAGTTTAGGTCTGCTGTAGTGGAACGACGATAAATTCGTATGTGTCTGTTTGCCTGCCTGTCTGTCTGTCTCGCTCCCACCAAACATCTCATCAATTTGGTTCGCGTACAAACACTTTGTCAGGTAGGTAGCCAGCATGAGGTAGGCTATATGCACGATATCAGAAAAGGATAATGTCAGAGGCGAGGCTGGAAAAGAGCACTTACATATATACACACATACATACAAACAACATACATGGTTGTAGGTATTCCGGTGGTAGTACGACATGCCGGAGTTTTATTGTTATTATTATTATTATGAAGCGGGCTGCAGATTTTTGGTAGAATAAAAGAGATAAAATAAAAAGATTTAAATTAATTCAAGGTATGACTGGAAACATGCCTCCCTTCCTCCCCTTTATTCTTTTCTTTTTATAGTACCTTACGTATGCATATACGCATACACGTCCGCCTAAATTACATGTCGTGTACTTGCCTACATACATACATACATATATACAGTACATAACGCATAGCGCTACGGTACCGAATCCAGGTTTGTACATGTAATCTCTGATTTCTGACCTGATCTGACTTGACCTGACCTGACCTGACCTGGTCTGGTCTGGTCTGGTCTGACCTGGTATGATAGTGACCTCACTCTTCTGTTTCCCCCCTGTTTCCCCCGCGGACTCGGACTTATTAGTAAGAGAGCGAAGGAACGGGGGGTACGGGGATAAGAGGAGTGACGTTGATATATATGTTATAGCAAATCCTAGATAGGTAACTGAAAACAACATTTTTATTGTTTTTTTTTTTTCAAAACTAGGATCAGGAATGTTACATACATATGTTACATACATCCATCTCGTATTCATTCTACCTTGCCTCCCCCCCCATCCTCAGCCTTAAAGAAAGAAGATAGAAGAAACAAAAAGAACATAGCTTTGTTTTTTTTTTCAAGGTTACATACATACATACATACATACATACATACATACATACATACCTACGTACGTACAATGCATATTGACAAAACTGTCATTAATTATCAATCATAAATCTATTTCTTTTTTTCATTCTTTTTTTTTCAAATCTTAAACACCGATGCCCGGCCAGGGGGTCAATGTAGGGGTAGATAGGTAGCAAGTGAGAAAAACGCCCCCCGTCCCCCTCCTTAAAAATGAAAAATAAACCGACGTCATAATTTTCCCCTTTCATCCATCCATCTCGAACCGCAATTTTTGGGGGTTACCTACCTATGGGACATTTTCCATACGCGTTGCAACATAATAATATACATATATATACTCGTATATAAAGAGAAAAAAGGAAAAAGAAAAAAGAAAAAAACTCGGAGCGTGGCCTTTATAGGATAAATTGACATGAAAACCTTTATATGTATGTGTGTATTCATGTGTATATTCCCTTAGACGTTTTAACGATTTTATCATCATCATTATTATCATTGTATGTGTATATATGTAAGGTGACGTATGGACTTTACGTAAGGTCAGTTTGGGGGCCGATTCTTCCTTTCCCCCCCCACCCCTACGAGGAAACAAAAAATCAACTAACTACCTACCTAATGTAGGTACATACTTACATCTATGTAGGCATGCTACTTTTAATTACCTCTTACGTACCTAATAAGGGGGAAACAGAGGGGGAGGCGGGGCAGAAATCTATTTTACATTTAACTAACTCCCCGATGAACACCCCCCCTCAAAAAAAGAAGGGGGTTTATTACATTCATGTATATACATGTTTTCTGAGGGTTTATTTCTCTTATCATAGTATTTCCCATAGGAAATGTATAGCACGAGCTATTTAAATCTAATTAATAAACTCGTTAAAGGAAACATTTTTGTTTTTTTAAAAGAAAGAAAAGTATATGTTTATCCAGGGGCTGCTCTTTTCGTTTCGAACCAGGAGCTCTCGAGAGTAAAGTTAGGCAAAGGTAGTCCGGACACCTGTACAAGAACTCGAAGAAAAGAAAAAAAGTAGATTTGGTCTCGTCGAGGAACCATGTAATTGTACTTATACCTATAGGTAGCTGCTCTCCATTCAACTTTACGTAGGGCATCTATCAAAAAATCCTGATACCGATACCGATATCGATTCTTTTTCTCTTCCTATTCTTCTCTCGATAGTTATACATAGGCTATCACAAAATCTTGTGAATCGTCTAAGTGTCGGTGATTTACTAGTCCCCCCCCCTCCCCCTTTCTTCTCTCTCCCTACTCGACCAAGACCTCGCCACTCCGGGGTATCTTCGACATCAGGGCGGGGTTGGCGACGTAGACGGAGACGCCGGCGGTGAGGTCGCTCTGGTGGCGCTCGATCATCTCCAGGAGGGCGGCCCTCTCGACGACGATGCGGGCCGTGGTCAGCAGGTCCTTGACGTCGACGTCGGCGACGTCGAGGGCGCGGCCGTAGTTGGGGACGAGGTCGAGGGCCTCGAACAGGGCGTCGCGGCGGTCGGTGGTGATGAAGGTGCTGCGGCCGTGCTCGCGGCCCCACTCGTTGGTGGTGAGGACCTGGCGCGCCCACTTGGCCTTGAAGCTGCGGCGCAGCTCGCCGTCGGGCAGCTCGCCGCGCTCGACCATGGCGGCGAACTCGGGCGGCAGCGGCAGCTCCATGCCGTCGTCGCACACGACCAGCTCGCCGCGCCGGTAGCGGTAGCTCAGCGCCGTCCGCCACGCCTGGTCGTACACCTTGCGCGGCATCTTGGTGCCGAAGTCGCGCGGCTTCGGCCCGAACGACTTGCCTCCGCCCCGGCGGATCGGCGAGTTCTTGTCGCCCACGCGCGCGCGGCCCGTGCCCTTCTGCGGCGCTATCTTCCGGCCCGACCCCCGCACCTCCCAGCGCGTCTTGGACGACGCCGTGCCCTGGCGCGTGTTGTCGCCCTCGTACACGACGGCCAGGTGGAGGATGTCCCGGCGCAGCGGCAGGCCGAGGTGCTTGACCGACCAGGACTCGAGACGCTGCGGCTCATAGGAGGGGAAGTCGAAGATGGTTAGGGGAACGGTTGTGGCTGCGTTATCATATGGTTAGGAGGGAGGGTTTCGGGGGGGTCTCGGTGGACAAACCTGGCCTCCATAGGGACATTCGTGGGGACGGGGCTGAGTGTGAAGTATTAGTTATCTTGGGTAGAGGGACCTCAGAGGCCATGGAACGGGTGAAAGTCGAGGAGGGTATCCGATGCTACTTAGGCTGTTTAGCTATGCTATCTTCGTCTATGGTGGCGGCGCGGCATACAGAAATCATTTCTCTGCATGTCTGGGAGGAGAGGTTTAGACTCCTCATGGCCTCATTGAGACCCCTGATCGCTTTATTCGCCATTGCCACGGCCAGATAGAGCTTGGGCCCGGGGCGCAATGTCGGATGTATAGGCGATCGCAGGCTTTTTCTTTTCTTTCTTCTTTTTCGATCTCAAGATGCACAGCTGGGGGGGCTTGGACGGGGCTTGGAAAAGCTGGGGAAATTATTGAAGAGATGGTGGAAGCTGTTTTTTTAGTGTTGCGGGAAAGATGGACCAATTAAAGCGAGGGGTTTTGGGCCGGGTTTATGTGGGGACCTCCCAAGTTCAATTCTCAATTGGAGCCGAGTTCGAGCAGCTTCATAAAAAAAAAAAAACTACTGCTAAAACTTGTTGCGTCTTCTTCGTAGCCACAGCATCGACGCAAAACCCGCCAGCCATGTCGAGCTGTCAGAGGGTCGCGAGACCCCTTGCACAGTCTCTACGACAAGAGCGACTCCTGCAGAACTCGACCCGTCTCCGCGCCTTTTCGACGAGCGCACCCCGACAAGATGAGTCTTCTACCACCACCTCTGCGACTCCTCCACCTCCGTCTTCGCCGCCGCCGGCAGCGTCGACCACGCCGGCGGACCAGGCCCAAGCGGCCTCGGACGCCTCCAAGAAGCAGCGCATGCAGGAGCGGCTGCTGGACCGCGAGACCACGACGGCGCACTGGGCCGAGCGGAAGCTGCTGCGCATGGGCACCCCGCCCGTGGGCTCGCGCCGCCGCCGCGCCGCCCTGCGCACCTCACAGAACCTGCCCTTCGAGCAGCTGCCCTACCAGTGCTTCCAGGAGGCCCGCCGCCTGCTGCAGGAGGACCGCGCCGAGAAGCTGCGCGCCATCGCCAAGGAGCTCGCCAAGGTCAGGCGCCTCGAGGACACCCCCGCCGACCAGCTCCCCGGCGGCGAGCGCAGGAAGAACCGCCGCCTCGAGAGCCTGCGCAAGTACGTCGAGGAGCTCAAGATCCTCGCCGACATCAACGACCCTGTCGTCAAGCGGAAATTCGAGGACGGTTTTGGTACGTGCAACATCTGGCTTTCTTTTCTTTTCGTCGTTTTGGCCCCTGTTTTCAAAATAAATGAAATTCCACCCATTTCCGATAATTGTCGGTCACCGGCAGATTATTCATGACAATGGAGGGCTTTCTTTTTTACCAAATTTGTCTGGTGCCATGAGCCGCATGTTGGTGTTGGGGGTGGGGATGTCGTATATCGAGAATATTTTGGTCTTGGCCAATGTGGTTGATGGTTGAGGACCGAGCTATAATGCAAAATACCAAATGAATCCTCCACATACGACCAAAGGATCTGGAGAACTCGGCATCCCGTCCGCTCTGCCCTAGATAAGCCAGATACCGCCAGATTAGTAGTTGGGTCGGTGACGACCAGCGAATCCCTGGTGTTGTATGTTTTTTTTTTTTTTTTTTATATCTTTATACGTGTAACTGTTTTTATTTATTCTATGTTATTGTCTTGTTCTTACTCCTTAGCTCGTGTTTTTACTTCATCTCATCCGTTTGCCTTAGCCCTTAGATAGTGGACGAATATCCTAACAATCCTCCAGGAGATATGAACAAGCCGATCTATCGCCACCTTGCTGAGCGAAAATGGCGTGGCATGCCGTACAGGATGATCACGCAGCGTATTCAGCAACTAAATATTGTTCCTGATGTGCTACCAAAGTTTGACCCTGTTGTCGATGTGCAGCTCTTCTTCCGCCGAATCAAGGTAGAGCCTGGTGAGATTCTAGATTCCCGGATATCTGAGGTGCCCCCACGTTTGAAGGTCCAAGTCTTCAACCCCGGTGAGCGTCTTGTCTCGGTTGTAGTGATGGATTCCGATGTTCCCAATGCCGAGACGGACTCCTTTGAACGACGTTGCCACTACCTTGCGGCCAACGTGCCAATTGGCCCCGCCGAACCATCCTTACCCCTGGGTAAGGTCGACAAGGAGACGCAACTAGCCGTTCCCTGGCTCCCAGCCTTCTCCCAGAAGGGTGCACCGTATCACCGCCTGTCAGTATTTGTTCTGGAACAAAAGCCGGGGGAGACCCTAGACATCGCCCAGCTACGCGAACTGTACGCCGGCCGAGACGGATTTAGCCTCAAAAGTTACCGGGACAAGTTCGACCTAACACCCGTTGGGTTCAACATATTCAGGACGGTCTGGGATGAGGGCACTGCCGGAGTCATGGAGCGGGCCGGCGTGCCGGGCGCCGACATTGAATTCAAATTTAAGAGAGTCTACTCGCTCAAGGGGCCGAAGAAGGCCAGAGGCTGGGAGGCCAAGAGATCCAAGCCCAAGTACAAGAGTTTGTGGAAATACAGCAGGCGGATCCACGGCCTCGACCGACGCCGTTAGGATTTTTCTGGATGATGCTGATGACGCCCATCATGATTATAAGGTAGACAAATCATGGCTAAGGAGGCTAACGAAGAAGATGATGATGTACCATAACATGTACAAAAACAAAATACAAAACTCAAGAACGGGTAGAGGTAGGAGCATGTATTTAGGTTTCGAACAGGAACTGTATGCGTGTGTATCCAAATATGGACTCAATGCTTGATGTGAGATACATTCGACTCAGAAAAAGGTTGTTCCATGTCATGGAACTCGTGCTTATTCTCTACCTACCTCTTATAAGCAGAGTTGTAGTGTGTATGTACATGGCTACCTACCTAGGTAAAGGGTCTATGAACCGGAGAGCAGTAGAACGCCCATCTGTATGGAGTTCTCGACGAAAATTACTACGCTCACATATCAAACTCCATCTGTGGGAAACCCCTTTCCCTTCCCGCCCCCAGCACCACTACATATTATAATCACGATAACACGGTATTGTATTACCCCCTCTCTCTTTCTCTCGGAGAAATTATAAAACCTCCTCTTACATAGGTAGATACCTAACTAAGGAACATATATACAAACACAAATACACACTTTAAGTCACTCCTAGGTTAGGGCCTTTATGTGAATTATACCCCCAAACAAGACATCCGCCTCCCCCTTAACGAAAGTGAGTGAGTGAATGGCTACGAAAAGAGCCATGTAAATTTAAAAAGAAAATTTATTGAAAAATTCTTTTGCCGACCAGACTTAGGTTAGCTTAGACTTAGACCTCTTACACTTAGTAACTAGGTAATGATCTAAATGGGGGGAGAGAGAGAGAGTACCCCTTTTTTTGTCTGCTTATCTATGACATACATATAATGACCCATCATAATCACAATAGATAATAATACAATATACTATGCGCCTTGATCCCTTCCATCTTACCCCAAAATATACACTTTAACCTAGGTAGATTAGTAGAAACTAGCTTCCCCATCTCGACTCTCACGAGCGAACCTAGCCTCGAAACTAACCACATCCAAGTCATCGAATATTTATCTCGAAGGACTCATCATATAAGTAGCAATAGAATACTTTTCGTATTGATAAAAAATTCGACAGTAGCCGTAATAACTACTGTCCTGTACGATACCGTACTCCTGCAGTGCTAGCACTCTATAACTTCTGGACAAAAGTTCTCGCTTAGTCGCGTAACGTCTCCAAAGCAAGGTATACGCAGAAACATGAAAACATGACAAAAAAATTGTCTCCTGAACACCAACATTCAAAACGCCTACAACCAACCGTAGGTGTCTTGGGGGGTATACATTTTGGGAACTATGCATCTTCATCCATATGCCCGTCCTAGTTCCGCGTCTCTCTTCTTCTCTAACCTTTCTCCCTTTTACAAAATCACATCTCACCATCGAAAAGATGATATGACGCCCTCGCTCAAACAAGCAACATGTTCCATAATACACCTTATCCTCAAACAAATGTCATTACAAATCAAATCCAAAAAAAAAAGTTGGGAAACCTGAAGATATGCCGCCGCTCGGCGTTTCGGAGGGGCACGGCGTGAGCTGATTAGGAGATTCGACGGGAATCATCGGGCGCATCCTCGATAGCAACCCCATTACTACCACCCACGCCGTTGCCGTTGCCGTTACCGGCATGGAATTGCGCCCATATGTGATCATCGTACGCCAGACTATCGCCGAATGAAATGATGTGCCCATCCCGCAGCATTGGGGGCGAACTAGGCATCAAGTTGTCAGTGCTCAGTAGGTTGCCGAAGTCGAAATGTGCGGCCCCAGCTAGGTGGTCGTCGCTGTCTAACTGGGGCAAGGAGTTCAGATCAAGCTGGAATGCGCGACTGGGACTTGGCATGACGAAATTTTCGGCGTCGGACAGTAACTGATTGAGAGACCTCGTCAAAGGCGTCTCAAGGCCTTGGTCTTCGAGGAGGTGTGCGGCTAGTAAGTGCCGCGGCGAACGGCGTAGCGATGAGCGCGGTGTTCTGGTAGGGGTACAGCTTGGATCTAGCTGGCTAGGAGAGTTGGCAGATCGACCAGAGCGTTTCGATTTCGTCACACTTCTAGTGATCGGACGATGGCTTGGGGTTGGACGCGTCGGCGTCTTGAACGGCCCGCTACTAGCAACCTTGGGAGGAGGCGTTGATGGCCGCGGCGGAGTGCCAAAGAGGTCGGAGAAATCGTTATTAACCATATTCTGACCTTGGGATGGTGGCCCGCAGTTCTCCTTCCCGGCCTCATATTCTTCCTCTTTGGCTCCATTGACTTCAGATGTTTGCACAATGTTTACCGCAACTTCTCCCAGAACTCTTTGCTCGCCGTCCTTGCGGGGCGATGGAAATAACAATCGTCGAGTTGCGCCCAGCTCTTCGTCAAGCATGATTGGACTTCCGGGTGTACCAGTACCTCGAGAATGTGTCGAGCCTCGATCTCTTGCTTCTGCAGTAGTCCTCTTGCGTCCTTTCCCAGACCCCTTCTCTGAGACATTGTCCACCTGTTGCTCGTGATTCAATGTGTGTGATGTTGACTCCCTCGGTGAAAGAGATCCATCTAATTGGCCCATGGGATCTGTCGGAGGGCAAGCCTCAGAATTCAAGATTGTTTGACCATCGTTTTTGGTTCGAGACTTTTTGGAGCGTGAGGGACCATTTCCATTGGCTCTCTTCTTGCGTGTCTGAGTGAGTCTTTGCTCATCCTTCTCCCACTTTTCCGCCGGCCGATGTGCTTTCCACTTGGAAAACCAAATACCACATGCTTTTGAAAGATTAGCAATCACGTGTCGGTATCAATGTAGAGTTTGCACCTACGGTTGCATAAGAGAACCTCAGTCCATGCGCTCTTGTTATCAGTCGGGCCTAGAGATTTTTTGATTATATCATACGCAGTTGGCTTGCCATCGTCATCTCTCCTGAGGATCTTAATCGCAGTGACATGACCAGGCTTTTCCGAATATTCATGATATTCCGGAACTCCTTTATGTTCCTGCTTCCAAATTTTCCGCCACGTCGGTGTCTGGAGTGCACCACAATTCTGGCAGAATGAGGGCATCTGACCTTGGGCTACGGCTTCTTCTAGTTTCTGTTTGATTGTCTGGCGCTTAATATAGTTCTTATTCGATTTTTCCTCGGGCATATCGATGATGTCTGTCTGTGGATGTGCTGGCTCTGACAAAGGCATGGGAAGGGTTAGCTGTGGTAATACGGGATCACTTGCGGGCACAGTAGGCAGCTCAGGCTCCATAGATGCGTTCTGGACACGGTTTCGAACATGAGACGCATTGGACTCGGCATTCGGTTGTATGTCCCCTGGGGGGGTACCCTCATCAGCTGGGGTGAACGAATGGTCACCAAGTCCCAAGGATTCTAGGTATTGCTGATGGTCGTCACCTGCATCGCTCATCAACCCCGTGTCGAAAATATCCGTAAAACTACCCCGAGTGGATTCCTCCTCTGGCGATGGAATCCTTTCCTCGACTCGCTTTTCTTGCTGTCCTACGACAGTTGTAGGCTTTATGGGCTCGGACATCGTCGTGTCTGGGGGTGCAGCACTAGAGAATTCTCTCATGTTGTCTGTTGTTGCTGGCGTCTTTGCACGCTCACTATTTCTCTGAGCTAGCGGCACGGGTGGGTTATATATTGAAGTCTGAGGCAGTAATTCGGGCGGTCCAGGAGTCTCCGTATGAATATGGAGGTCAGGTTGGGTCTTGGTTTCTTGCTTTTTCGCACGACTACGGCGAGGCTTTGGCTTTGCCACCCCCAGAGTCTGAGTGCTAGATTTGATAGGACCCCTACTGATATTATCGTCATCCACCCGGCTGCCGTCAAGCCCTCCACTCATGAAACCCGAGTCAGGTTGTGTTGTTGGTATAGCCATTGGCGGCAAGATAGGGCTGGACGGGGCGGGGCTGGACCGTACACTATACAAGGCCGACCTTGGAACCGGTGGTGACGACCCAATGTCAGCGGGGCTTGCCTCATCGCTGTACGTCTGGGCTGGAGAGGCTATGGAGTCGAGAGGGGACTGAGCATCCTGGCTCTGTGATAAAGAACGATTGAGACCTGGTTGTGATGCGAAGGAACCATCTACACTATGGCTTGAGATTGACTGACGCCTTAAACTGCTGGCCCCGGTAGGCCTGATGTATGGAAGACCCGACAATCGCGAGTTGGGAATCGGTGTCGGAGCTCTGGGAACTTCCTGCAGGTGACTACCGCCAGGTGTGTCTCCCGAAGCAGCGATCGGGCGGAAGTTGCGGATAGATCCTGCTGTGCTGGCAGCGACTCGAAGCGACTCCGGGGCAGAACCAAAGGTTGCGGTGTTGCTACGCTCGACCTTTGTTGTCTTCGCTCTCTTTTTCTTTCGAGGGGGCTGGTCATCGCCGTCAGTGCCGTCCTCATAGCCCGAAGTACTGCCTTCAGCTACGAGAGTAGTCTTGCGTGGCCGACCTCGAGGTCTTCCCGTGGGGACATGGCTCGATGCTCGGGAAGAGGGACGCGATTGAGGTTTGCTAGTCTTTGCTGTGGTCTGTGTTTGTGTTGGTTCGTCGACCGAAGGGCTAGGCATCAGAGGCACGTTCGAGGAAGCTGGAGTCCGAGTTGTATCCTGTCTCTCCCTGGATACAGGATCGACTGATGTGGGGCGGCTGCTTGGAGCGGCTGGCGCCCCTTGGAAATTTGGTGCGATATCGTTCCTGGCACCGTAGCTTGAACCGAAGGGTCTAACCGGCTCAGGCATGATTGGGGAGTTGACGCTGGAGGCCTGTGTCGGATGGCCCAAACCTGGGTTAGCTCGGATGAAAGAATTCCATTCGTTGCTCTCTGTCGTAGCTGAAAAGGAGGTCGTCAGGGTTGGAGTGTGCCTGGCACTCGACTGCGGGCGCGACGTCGGATTATTTCGTGTGATTTTCGGGACTGCGGTCAACTTTAGTCTAACCTCCAAGGTTTCTTTGATGCCATTGCCGAAAATCGCCAGCAGATTTTTAGTGACCCGTCCCGTTACCACCTGCGATTGGGAATCTAGTAAACCGGGTGCCTGGCTTAGTCCCCAAGAAAGCATGCCCTGCCCTACCAGCGGTGTATCGGGTTCCGAATAATCGAACGCATAAATAGTGTAGTCCTTGTCGCTGTCTCCTGCTAGCTCGGGGCTGCACTGGGCGACGGCCTGTAGACATGTGCTTAGGTCAATAACTCCAATTGATGTGTGCTCGTCAATCGGGATCGTCCGGACTTGAAGAATCTGCGGCCATCGAGCAAGGCATCGTTCTTGACTATCTTTGTCGAAGGTGTAATGAACTTTCACTATAAACAGCAAGTTAGCCATTAGCCAGCCATTCTTGAAGGACATGCAGGGCCCATACACCCCATTGGCCGCACTCGGAGTCCATTATCGTCACCTCCTTGAGAGGTGCTGCCCCAAGAGGCATTATTGTTGATGGTGTTCGCCATGGCTCGCAAAGTTACGCAGGCTCGGCCAGGAGTAGAGGACAGATGACCCTAAAAACCAACCGGGGAGCTATTAACGGCAATGGCGATTCAAAGAATACAGGATGGATGACGATGTTGCTACGATGGTATGGTCTGTCTCAAAGCATGATCGTAAATCGTGTACGCGTATTCGTGATGCCGAGAAGTGATAAGCCGAGTCGAGGCAGCCCGACAGGTGGGATGCAACAATAGGAGGCGAGACGGAACAGAACGGAGAAAATCAATGAGAAGACGATTGAAGATGCAGATGCCGGTCTTCCATTCACAGGGGACACAAGCATGCACTCGCCCCCGAACGCAATTGATGGTTGATGTTGCACAGTTTGAGGGTGGAATGGTGTAAGTAAGTGGAAGGCGAAGAGAAACGGTGTGTCGGAGGTACAAGGCGGGTGGAACAGATATTTAGTAAATGAAAGTACCAGACGGTAGTGCACTGCAAACGCAACGCGCTGGTTCGCGGTGGGGATTTCGCGCTAGCAGCTGCAATTCTCGAAGCGCGTTGGAAGAAAAGCGCCTAGTCCCGCGCAGACGTCACAGCGCTCATGTAGAGTGGTCAGAGCTTCTAGACCACTAACCGAAATCAGACAAGTCAGATTCGTCGTTGCTAGCTCCAGAATTCCTGGACCATCATCGATACAACCGCACAACGGTAGTGTAAATCCCAACAACGCCGGCGGAGTCGGCCTATTTATACTAGTTGTCACAGGTATGTACATAGGTAGGCAGGTAGGGTAGGTGCCTGATATTGTGGCTGGTACCTTAGGTAGTGAATGGAGGTTTGGGTGGATGGGGTTCCCCCCCATCTCAATTCCCATCCATCCCACACACCACTACGAATTGAGAGCGACCATACACCCCAAATCGGCTTTCTCACACTTGCCACATTGCACTCACCGTGCATCGCCGGATCTATTCGCTAAACAACATCCAAAAGCACGACATTACCGTTGCGTTTCCCGACCAACATCAGCCTCTGCTGCTAGTTGCATGGAACGCCAAGATTTAAAGTTTAGGCCCAAATCCAGGCTACCCGCCCTTAAGTTCAATATCTCAGTGTCGTTATCTGTTTTCAACTTTTTAAAGCCTCCGAAACGCCAATTAAATGGCTCAGACTGGGCAACTTTCTTCGAATGGGCTAGGGTAGCCACAAACTGCGACGCGACTTGGCTTTAAAAACAAATATGACAGTTTCCATAAATAACATGTTATTTGTTGGAAGCTGGGAAAGCTGAGAAAAGCATTACATGTAGAAGGAGAACTGTCCAAGATGTCATAGCAGGTCTCTTAATTGTTCAAAGCTAGTCCTGCCGTCATCGGGTGTATTCTAGCTGATCGCTCTTTGAGCCGAGATGAAGATACTATGTCTATGTCTATACCTATCTACCCATTATGTGTCATACAGCGAGCTCAAGTGTATCATTTGGATTACCGCTCGTCGGTTTCGAAGAAACTCAAACTTATCATTATTAGCAATACACCTCCTCTCTGCACTTGAGGGGTAAAATAAACAAGAAGCTGACTTATCAATTATAGATCATTGTCCTTACCTTTATAGACCACACGGTCCGTGTTACACAACCCGTTACCAGCCCTGCACCTTATGATGCCCCAATACGGGAATTTGGTCGTATTTCTTGGCATCTGACCCAAAGATGGATAAGATGAATGGCGAGACAGAGAAGATGCGCGAAAAGCTTGAGTGGATGCTATGAGATGGCTTCCCTTTACGCAAGGGCAGCAACATTGAAGAGACCAGGGCTGGAAAGAAAACAACAGGACGTAGGTGCGATGTAGGTATCCGTTCATAGTGCCTAGATAGGTATGTGCGGAATACGTAGCGGCTGCTAACTTGGGGGCGCGCTTGTCAGGCAGACCGCGATCTATTCGCGATACCTACCTATCTAAGGTTCGTGGCTTTATTCGCTGCAGGTGGTGGCTAGCTCCAGTGGTTTGACAGCCCGACCACCCGGAGCTCCCGTCCCGTCTGGAGTGGTGGCGGGGCCGCAAAAAACGAACGGGGCCGGGTGCATCGGATTTAAAGCGGACTTTGCCGGAAGTCTGACCCACTCTCGTTTTTCTCGTATAGGTAGTGCGGGAACCCGATTTAGGGGTGCGAGGTAGGTAGGGTCTCTATCAGTTGAGTCCGTACCTACGAGGTGGTGATCCCAGGTTGGGAGAGATTCCGCTATCTAGGTACCCAAAATACACCACCCATCTTGCTAACGGATTAGTTATGAAATATGAGTCATTATTAAGGTTCTCAGTCGCTGACAACTGTGCCCTTCTCCCCCCCTTTTCTTCTTCTTCTTACCTAAGGATCCCTAGAATAAGTCTAGGTTGGACATTTAATCGAAGCCCTCTTCCTTCGGATGTACACAATATCATACTAAGCCTCTATTGCAACTACAGCTATATTTCATGCACGATGGCAGCCAACCTCATTTCCACCACCGCCGTCAAGGCAAAGACTCTAGGCCTCCTATTCGCACACGTTTAGTTACTTTGAGAAGAAAAATTTCTTCTCTTTTCTTCTTTCCTATTTTACAGAAATAAATGGTTGTAGTATGCTTACAGTGCACCATTAGTCGTCGATCCACACAGCCTTACCTTCTTCGTTCACGGTAGTCTTCCGGGCCATGATTTCCTTGACGATCGTCCTGATGCCCTGCCGGCCCCTCTTCCTCTCGACAAACCCCTCTACGATCTCACGAGGCGTCTTCCTGCCTTCGAGGACGAGTAGTTCAACATCCTTCTCCGTCGGCACACCATACGTAACCCAAGGATATTCGGCAAAGCTCCGTTCAACCAAAAGTCTTAACTCCGGCAGATCATTCGTTGGTGGTTGGAAGAATGGCTCCGCAATGTCGGCAGGACAAGCTTCCAAACTAGCTGGCTGCCACTTTGGTTCAGGCCTCGGTTTCTTGTCACCGAGCCGTGCTGTGACGCCTTCGTTGAAGTCAGGATGGCCCATGAATCTGGCGGCGATCTGATATTCATTTTGGAAGGTTTCCGTGATGGTCCATTCCTTTGATACCCTCATCTGCTTAAGGGCCACGTGCACCGCCGTTGGTGATCGTTTATGCAGCGTATCCAGTGTCTGCTCCGCCCAGGCTTTGGTGGGACCTTCCTCCTGCTCTAGGGCGGCTATCACCTCGGCTACGCTGTCTTTGCTGAAACAACGATCGATCGCCTTTCGAAGCTCTCCACCTAATAGCACTGGCTCGTTGGGTGGCAAGCCGGTCGCGTACTCTTCGATGGTCATTTCGATGATTTCTAATCGTTTCGATATGTCATCATAATCACGGAACCGTAACTCGGCTAAACGAGATTCTAGTTTCGGCAAGCTTGTAGAATGCAAATAATGCGTGGCGATGCCTGAGTAGAATACGTTTGCACCCTTCAACCGCTCACTAGTCAGGGCTAAGTATGTCCCTACATAGCCAGGCATCCTTGGTAGGAAGAAGGAGGCCCCGACGTCAGGGAAGAACCCAATGGTGGTCTCGGGCATAGCAAACACTGTCCTCTCTGTTGCGATTCGGAATGGAGCATGTATACTAAGGCCTACGCCTCCACCCATGGTGATGCCATCCATAAACGAAATGAAGGGCTTCTTGTAATTGGCGATGTAGTGATCCAACTTGTATTCCAAGGCGAAATAGTCGATAGACTTTTTTTGACCATCCGGCCCTTGCTTGTTCTGCTCGGCGAGGACGGCCACGTCGCCACCAGCGCAGAAAGCTCTGTCACCAGCACCCTTCACCACCACGACGTTGGCCATATCCGACTTCTCCCACTCTACTAGGCGTGGGATAATCTTTCGGATCATGGAAGCGTTGAGCGAATTCAGTTTGTCCGGTCGGTTCAGCTCGACGGTCCGCAGCCCGTAGAGGTTGTTGAAAAGTACATCTTCCGGCTCGTCTCCTGGCAGTTCCCTTATTGTCTCGTTGATGATATTTGCATAAATCCTTTTCACCTGTAAAGCAGCAAATGAGCGAAGCTATCTCTGAAGGGAGGCATTGATTGACACGAACCTGTGGCATTGCCTCTGGTATTGATGCGAACTGGCGGTTCGTGATTTTAGCTCTCAAAGGCATTTCGAAGCTAACCTTCCGCAATGGAGAGAGAGCAGGGGCTGCTACTGAGCCGGCTCGACCAAGAAAGAGCCTGAAAGACATCTACCAATCTCGACTCGATGCGCCTGCAAGTCGGACAGAGGAGCGCACCGGTCCGAGGTGTTCTTCAGTCGCGGGGGATGGTTTTATAAGTAGTAGCAGCGTCCGTCACCTCGGCCCGGTGGCCCCAAAAACTAGGTTAGAGCTTGGACTCTTGGCACTCCCGGCCCCGCCTTTAGGGGCCGAGCCAATCACCTTTTCCCCGAACTTGTGGTTCACCGAGACTTTCAGATTTCTGGTTGAATTCGCCCAAGTAACAATTTCCAGCCTTGTCATGATTGAATCTGCATCTCCGTACCTCTCCAGTAACAAGTTCAACCACCATCACCATGGCGGACGCTAAGATACAGTCAGTCAACCATGATTATAATTGGATGTTTTAAATAAACATATCTAACCTCTTGACTCTTTTCTAGGGAACTCCTCACCAAGCCACGCAATGAATTAACGTATGTCGCTTTGTTGCTTTCCCAGCTCTGGAAGCTCCTCCTCGGCTCAGCAATAGGCTAGCTAACGTACCGGCCACCAGCGAGTATGAGATATCACTCCTCGAGGAGCACGAGTTCAGCGCGGGCCCGCTATCGATCCTCCAGACCGCCGTGCGCAGCCACACGCAGGTGCTGATCTCGTGCCGCAACAACCGCAAGCTCCTGGCGCGCGTCAAGGCCTTCGACCGTCACATGAACATGGTTCTGGAGAACGTGAAGGAGATGTGGACGGAGACTCCGCGGCTGTCGAACGGCAAGAAGGGCCGCCCGATCAACAAGGACCGCTTTATAAGTAAGATGTATGTCACGCTACGTCGCGTCAAGCCTTGCCCTTCTTTTTCTCCCCACCCCTCCTCCCTCCATCTCGTAGTGGTGTCCTACAAACTACAGGGGAGAAGTATACTGACATGTAATGTCTTATTCGGCAGGTTTCTAAGGGGAGACTCGGTCATTCTCGTCCTGCTCAGTTAAACGCGGGGGGTGAAGGAATATATGATCAGGAGGGGGGAGAACATGTTCATCTCAATACGACATGTTCCTTGCCGGGAGGACGCCCAATGTTATGCGTAAGACGGATATTCGAGGCAAAGATACTAATATCCATAGCTCAACTCGCAGGTGCATCCTGTGTGACAGGTGATCTACGAAGGAACCGCCAAGGGCGCGGTTAGAATTACAAACGGAAAGGGGGCTACGCGGTGGAAGAAACAACAGATACCACAAATTGATTACATGCTATTGAGAAACTAACCCCGTCTTACGATATCATACACAGTGCTCCAGGTGCATCTCATTCGTTGCAGTCCACCCATCCCTCTTCCTCAGGCTCTATGCCAGCCAAACCTAAGAAGAAACTGGCCAGGCCCCAAGCTCCCGGATCGGGCACCTGCTGAAAACCAGAACCCCCGACGTACACAGCCCGGCCCAGACTAGCTGCCATACCCTTGGTTCCTGCAGCTGCATTTTTAGAGGCTTCTGCTGCCTTTTTAACGTCTCCCGTCTTCCCGAGAACCTCGACGAACGGGTACAGGGCATCGACGAGCGTGCGGTCACCAGGTCTAGCTGGTGTGTATCTCGATAGTGCTTCGCAGCTTTGTTTCAAGGCACCAGCCCAAAGCTGCGGCGATGCCTCGCCGGGGCCCAATAGACGTAACGCCTGCACGACAGAGTTTAGGAAGATGGCGAAAAGAGCACCCGAGGTGCCATCCATCGCCGTTTCTACCACGGACACAATCTGGGCGACGTCGAGGACAGCGTCACCAGTCAGCTTTGTTGTTTTCAGGTGCTTGAGGACAGCTACTACTTGTTAATAGATCGGTACTTCTCGATATATTATAGAGACACTAACCTTCAGCTCCACGTTTTAGGCCGATGCCGCAGTCGCCATCTCCGACGACTGTATCGTATCTAGTGATCTCGGGTTCTGCGGCAATCAGAGCTTCGAGCCCAGCTCTCAAAGAAGTGGAAAATTTTGTCACATCAACCTTGACCCCACTTGGTTTGATACTTTGGCCGGAGTCTGCGGTGTCCTCTCTGGTGTTGGTGTTCTTCGCTTCCCACGTCTCTTTGGAGATTGGTGATGCCCAGCCAGTGGCCTCACTTGGATAGTCAAGTAACTGGATCATACTTGGACCGCCGATGTCCGTGTTTACGACGTTCAATAGTGTGATGCTGAAGCCGAGCCCGTTTAGACTTGTCATGTAAGTGCCACTTAATATCCGGACGGGTTGAATACCCCATTGGCCGAGTTGTCGGACGACTTCTGCTGTGATGCCTCCTAGCTCTAGGGCGCTTACGCCTCCTAGATTATTGACTAGCAAAACGACCTCATTTGAGTTGACGTTGACAAATGCTCGGTCTTTGTCATTCTTGTCCAGAAGTTGGGATAACATGGTGCCCACGAGCTCTGGAAGTTCTACCTTGGCTCGTCCAGACCCTGCTTCATTGTGGATGCCCATTCCAATCTCGACCTCATCAGCAGCTAGACTCCCTTCCGCTGTGGGATCCGGAGGTGCGCGTCCTGGCACGTGCACATGGTCGAGACTGGCACCAACGCTCACGAGATTTTCCGCCGTGAGTCTGGCGACCTTGTAGACTTGATCGAGAGTAGCGCCTTGTGCGGCGAGTGCGCCAGCAATCTTGTGTACCAGCACCGTTCCAGCAATACCTCGCCGCCCGACTTTACCGCCCTTGGTTCTACCAACACCGACATCGTCGCCGACGATGAGCATCTCGGCCTTCAGGCCGGCAGCCTTGGCCTTTTCGACGGCCATGCCGAAGTTTAGCACGTCTCCTGTGTAGTTCATAACCGTGACTAGGACACCTTTGTCCACAGCGACTCTAGACATGATGGCCTTGCGGATCTGCTCGGCGCTTGGCGAAGCGAATATCGTGCCGGCCACAGCAGCGGACAGCAGACCCGAACCGACAAAGGCACCAAAGCTGGGTTCATGTCCGCTGCCACCGCCGCTGATGATCGAAACCTGGGACTCTCCATGGCCGGGCCGTCGGTACATAATCTTGTTCTCCTCGTCTAAGGCTAGGGATGGGTTTGTAAATGTGAGGCTCTGGAGAGCAGAGCTCACCAGAAGGGTGGGATCGTTGATGAAATGCTTGGCCGACATGACGATGAGGACACGAGCGAGTTCACCGGGTGCATGCAAGGTCAGCGAATATATTTATATATTTGTGTGTGTGTGTATAGAGATAGAGAGACGGAGGACAGGCAACAATAAATCAAACTTGTTCGCTCATGGACTAATATATATACCGAGACAAGGTGGAAGTCAGTCGGAAGTCAGTCTACATACAGATCGCTGATATATGGTGAGCCGACTACACCAGGTGGAAGGATGATACCATTGCTAAAGTCGGAAATGCTCACCCCCCTTGTGGCGAGGTGGGGTTGTCGATGTCGGAAATGCGGTTAGAATTACCTCATTGGGACGTGTCACTTCTAATAGTGCTTGAATTTCCATGCCAGTTGTATGGATTGATACAGGTGTTGACGGGCTTGATAGCGCGGGGCGGGTGAGTAGTCGATGTTCCCTGTATCTATGGCCCCGGAGGTCTGGACTCCGGAGGTCTGGACTCCGGAGAAGATTGAGGGGCAGAGGGGTGGAAAGGAGGGGAGGGGCGTAACCTTACCTAACTATGTATGTAATTCTTGGAAGTTCAGGTACCTAAGGTACCCCCACCTACGTAGGTACCTTACGTAGGTACCTATTGGAGGTTGAGCGAACAGTGGCTCGTGCTTTGACCCTTGCAACTGTGGCTCATGTTCCGCAAAGAGCTCCAAAAATTATTCCTTGCACCCCACGTTGAACGAGGTTGTGAAGCAACTGTGAGTCAACGCACCTCTCAAACCTGACCTGCCCTCCAAGCATTCTATTCCCTCCGAAGCATCCCTTTAATGAATTTCACCTGACTAGCAGGGGATAGCAGGATTATTGACATCCCAGCTTTCAGAGGAATCACATTCCTTCTTCAAGTCAATTCACGCATCGCGACCCTTGCGCGTACATTATCTCCAAGCTTTACAGCACCAGCAGATATATCAACCTACTTACGCCCCTGTCGCAACTCTCCCGGTAATCACTCAGTAGCACAGCGCCTCGAACATGTCCACCGCGCCTAATGGTCCTCCTGTGGAGGCCACCGGTAAGCCGGTCGACAAGTCTGAAAAACCGCAGGCACCTACGAAGAATGAGAAGCCGAAAGACGAATCCGCAGAACCCTCGAATGCTACCAAGCTCTCTGGTGCAGCATTGAAGGCGAAGGCAAAAGCCGAGAAGGCCGCACGGAGGGCGCAAGTAAAGGCGACCAAGGAGGTCGTAAAAGGCGAGACAGTCGTGTTGTCGGCGCCAGGTCAATCAGGACCGTCAGCTGGGGGTGATGTCAAGGCGAACAAGGCTAAGGGCAAACAAGATGGCGCCGCGACCTCTAGCTCAGGAGCAGCAGGCAAGGCGGCAGCATCTAAGGGAACTGCACCCCCTGCGGTTCCTGAGCCCAAGATCACGGTACCCGAGTGTTTCAGTCATCTTTCTATAGCCAAGAGAAATCCCATGGCCAATGCAGACAAAGATGTTCACCCGACAGTCTTGGCACTTGGACAGCAAATGGCCACCTTCGCTATTGATGAGAGCATCACGAGATTGAAGGCTACATTACTGGCCTTCAAGAAGGTGAGCCATTTTTGTCTGTGGCTAGGGTCTATCTTCGCTATGCTTACATCAATCTAGGTTATCGACTCGTATAACACACCCCCGGGCAACACTCTTGCTCGCCACCTGACACCTCATGTCCTAAACCCTCAGATCGACTACCTCACTGCATGCCGGCCGATGTGCTTTTCTATGGGAAATGCTATTCGCTGGCTGAAGTTGCAAGTCAGCAAGATAGATCCCGACGTACCCGAACAGGAAGCCAAGAAGGAACTCTGCGACAGTATAGATAGCTTCATACAAGAGCGGATTAGTGTAGCCGATTTTGTCATTGCTGAGACTGCCGCGAGTCGGATTGTGGATGGCGACACCGTGTTGACGTTCGGTCGAAGTACCTTGGTTGAGCGTACTCTACTTCACGCCCACTCCGTCCAAGGCACGAAATTCTCCGTCATAGTCATCGACGACCCATACGAGAAGAAAGGCCAGATACTCTCGAAAAAACTGACAGCAGAGGGAATCAAGGTGTCTTACTGTGGCGACTTTGGCGGGCTGAGATGGTATGTACAGCGCGCGTCGATGGTCCTCCTTTGCGCCGAATCCATGTTTAGCAACGGATCGATGTATGGACGATCGGGCAGCTGTGACATTGCGATTGCCGCCAAGGAATTGGAATTACCTGTCACGGTGCTCTGTGAGACGATCAACATCACCGATAGAGTGGCCACAGACTCTCTCACGTACAACGAGATCGATCCGGAGCGGAGCTCAGCTACTTCCTTTAGACTCTTGTTCGACACCACCCCCGACAAGTATCTGTCAGTGGTGATCACAGAGCTCGGAAGCTTGCAGCCCACGTCGGTACCAGATATCCTGCGGAAGCTCGAGGAGTCCAACTAGAAGACGGGCTAGCCTCGGTGACAAGCCGTAGAAGGAATCTCCGAATTAGTAATTTGAGATGGCTCCTTCTGTACGATACTAGTTATATAGACAACACCTTGCATATTGTGACTTGCTAGACGATATCAAGCCTAGCAGGATCAAGGTAAGGTGCAAGTGGATAGTGGGCTTCGTGGCCAATGGATAATAAAAAAGTTTGACTCTATTTTCGGGCGACGGCCGGTTCGCTCTGGATATGATCATATTCCCAACATAGCCCCTCCACGATATATACACTGGACCGTGCAAGATATTCCCTCAATCAAGCCTCTGTCTTTCCGGCATCCCTAGCCGCCTTTCTCGCCCTCTTCTCGAGAATTGTTTGTTTCCGCTCCTCGAGAATTGCCTTTTGGTTCTCGTCGACGCCTTGTAACCAGTATCCGAAGCTTGCGCCGACTCCGGCAAAGACAGGATAAGCCCATAGAGATCCCCGGTTGAAGAGCGGTCGCATTTCGAGGCCGAGCTGCCAGAGCCGGACAGCGACGCCTGAACAGAATGTTAGTGATATAGTATAGCATAGGTGTTATGTAAATGGGTAGCTCGGAGCCGGCTAATAGGAAGCTTTCGTATGGGTTCGAAGGAGCTGTAGTCATACCGAAGCCTGACCAGAAGAGGACTCTGTGTACCATGGTGATTGATTTGATGGAAGGAGCTGTGCCTCGATGGGCCCTTCAGTTTTACCGTACTCGCGCTTTTCGGGTCTTCGCTATGATCCCGGTGGCTTTGGATTCGTAAAACGAGACCGATGTGGACAATAGAGACCGGGAGGCTGTTTGGTCTGAGGGTTTCGACTTATGAATTGAAGTTCTGGGCTAGCAATCCGCACCTTCGATAGCCAACAGGGATGTTTTTCGGTGCACGGACCAACTCTCCACCCGGACGCGCCAAGATGGTAGAGAAGTGGGCCCTTTCCAAATGGGAATTTCCCCAGATGCCATGCAGCATCGCTTTCACATCTTCTCATCCTCGTCCCTGCACAATCTACCCTTTTTCTTCTCTTCTTCTCTGCACCAGATTAGTAGACTACGTTCTGCATCCAGTTTTTTTTTTTCCTCTCAGCCTAGAATGTACCCGCATCGGACTTAAGACTTCAATTAATTTGTGAGGCCGAATGGCCTCGTCGGCCGTCGCAACCATGACATCCACAGAGCAAACGCCTATTCCAACGCCGGGAGCCACCCCCTTACCCTTAGTACCTCGAAAATTCAAGGCTTCAGATCTGCCTCTGCCATCCGCGACGCGATCGGCGATCGAGAACTTAGCCCATACATTCAAGAAGAAGGGCGGTTACGACGAGATTCGTAAGCAAGTATGGGAGAAGTTTGAACAAAGTGTACGCGTCTAGTTCTATGACCGCGCAGGATCAATGGAATGCTATAATTTTTTTCTAACGACAGATCTACTGTGCAGGATTACGAGGTCCAAGTTACAAAGTCCATCATTGAAGTCGCCGAACAGGAAATCGAACGTAACCCCTCCCAACTTCTCACCCTAGAACGTCGCAAAGCTGCTGCCCTCATTGATGGCGCTCTCGATCGTTCCGGTGTCTACCAGAAGGCCGAGCATGTCCTTGACCAGCTCATCGACGTACAAGCGATCGAGGCGCACATGCGTCAGCTTCGACAGGCTGAGATCGGTATCGAGAAGGCAGAGGCGGAACGCGTCCGTGGGTCTAAGACAGAAGAGGAATACGCTGCTGAGAGGAATGAAAAGTTGAAGAAACGCGAAGACGAGCGCGAGGAAATCCGTCGAAAGATCCGGATTAAGGATCAAGAGATCATCGAGGAGAAGCGCAAAATTGAACGGGAAGAGAGAAAGAAGCAAGAGCGCGAGCTGGAGGAGGCCGAAGCCAAGCGGAAAGCCGAGCGTGATGCCCGGAGGCGTGAGCGCGAGAAGAAGGAACAGGAGCGCGAACGCGAAAGGGAGAAGGAGAGAGAAGAACGACGCCGTGCCAGGGAGCGCGATCGAGAAAAGGATCAAGAACGGGACATCCGATGTAGATCCAGATCTAGATCCCGCCATCGGGACAGAGATCGCGACCGCAGCCGTCGACGTGACAGCAGAGAACGGCGACGACGTGACCGATCGCCACGAGACGAAAAAGACCATGGCAAAACCGAAGATCTTCAGAAGCAACTTACCAAGGAGGATCATGAGAGGCTCGAACAGGAAGCCCTTGCTAATCTTCTTAGTGAGAGTAAGAAAAGTAATGCAAAGCAGCCTGAACTTGAGATTGACGAGGCACTTGTGCCACCCCCACGAAGGATCAAGCCCACCTCCGCGATACAACCTATACGCCGCGAGTCTTCTAAAACTTCTAACCCCAAGAAAGCATCAGAATTGGCAAAACCTGAACCCAAAGACGCAATAAGAGACTCGAAGGAAATCAAAGACGTAAAGCTACCGAAGGAGTCCAAGGAACGTCCCGAGTCAAGGAATGACAAGGACATCAAGGACTCGAAAGATGCAAAAGTTAAAGATGAACGTCGAGCCAGTCCCACACCCTCGCGACATCATCGTGCTCGATCACAGGACCGGGATGATGAACGTAGGCATCGCGATCGGGCTAAAGAACGGAGCCGCTCGCATATCAGATCCAACAGAAAGGACAGAAGTAGATCTAGGCATCGGTCAATTCGGAGGGACCGGAGCCGATCAAGAGATCGTGAGCGGGAGAGAGAGCCAGAAAAGGACTCATACCGACCAGGTGCGCGGGATAGAAGTCGTTCACGTCTACGCTCCGATCGAGACAGACGTGATAGAAGCCGTTCTAGGGCACGAACTGAACGAAAAGAGAGAAGCCGATCCCGTGATCGGTATAAGCCTGACCGCAGAGACCCTAGTCGATCACGCGTCAAGGAAGACCGAGACCGGCGTGACCGAAGTCGCTCACGGCTACGCTCCGATCGAAGGGATTCTCGGCGGGAAAGATCTCGCTCTCCCCGACCTCGGACAGAGAGGCGGGACAGAAGCCGTTCACGTCTTAGGTCCGACCGTCGCGAACGCAGCCGATCTACCAAGAGGGCACGGAGTAGAGAAAAGGACAAGGAAAAGGACAAGGACAAGGACAAGGAGCGTGATCGGGATAGAGATAAAGACCGGGACCGGGATCGCGAGAAAGATCGCATACGTGATCGAGACCGGAAAAGCCGCTCACGCTCTCGACCGACCACCTCTAGCAAACCTGAGGTACTTGATGCTGAAGCCTGGAAACAAGGGGAAATTAAGAGACGCGAGCAGGAAGCAAAGGCCTATTTAGCTGCACAACGCGAAGCTCGCGAGAAAGGATTACCTATCCCCGGACTTGATGACAAGCGAAGTACCGGGGATCGCTCGCCCGAGATCAAGAGATCACGAGTGCCAGATGAAATCGATCGATATCGGCCTGGAGATCGCGATCGAGACCGAGATCGGGACCGGGACCGGGATCGTGACCGCGAAAGAGAACCTGAAAGGAGAAGCGACAAGTACCGCGAACGGGATCGAGACAGAGATGACCGACGTGATCGAAGGCGTAGTAAGACTAGGAGTCGCAGTCGGCGTGTCGATCGGGACCGAAGTCGGGATAGAGATCGCAGCCGTGATCGTGAGCGTGAACGGCACCGTTCTCGTGATCGTTATCGGGGAGATGGGGACCGGGACAAGGACCGGGATCGCGACAGAGATCGCGACAGGGATAGGCGTAGCAGACGCGACAGGAGTACGGAGTCTCGACGGGATCGGAGGGACAGGAGCATCGAGTCCAGACGGGGACGGCGAGACCGGAGCCGTCGGAGCCGAAGTCCCCGCTAAGACCCGGGCTCATGTGACCTGTCCGGGGTTTTTTTTCCACGACCACATACTACTAGTATTCAAGAATTGGTTCCGGCCAATAAGATTCTCGACAAGGCATCATGGCTACCTAGGTTAGGCAAAACGTAATATGGAGAGATGCAGGATTGTGTGTGTGTAATGATAGGATTCGGGCCCAAGTGTGCCTATATAAGGTGCAGTATGTTGGCTTACGACCAAAAAACTTGCGACACAGAGCAACATCCCAACTAGCTTGATTACGTTGCTTAGAGGACATGAGAGATATTAATTACATATATGTGCCCCCTTTTCTCTTGCGAGATTTTAATGAGTTCGGTGATCAATCCCTGGGCTGACGACAGCGTCGTCAGAACTTTAAGTACCAGTTTGCTGAGCAACTTGTTAAGCACGCCGGGATAGCTTGAGTCGCAGCTCAGCGATATGGGAGAGCACAAACAAACATTCCTCGATTTATGTCGTGTATTATCGTGGTAAGTCTGCAAATTGCTTCATGATACATGTTTATTTTGCAGCAGCTCTAACCTGCGACCACCCCTCCCCCTATCTACCTAAGGCTAGGTCTTATTTCGGTATTCAGGGGGAGGGTTTGATAAAAGACTTCCCACCCTCATACGGAATACGCATTCTAGAGTATTTTGATTGTCGGACTGAGATTTGAATTTGAATATGAGCACGAGCACGAGCGCTAGCACGAGCTGTTATAAAATGAAATTTTGGCTGCGCGTGCTATCGCGAAATTTAGTCCCCGTGCTGCTGCGCTGCTAGGGAGGGGGGATGGAGTTATCGCAGGTATAATGTAGAGAGAGAGGTAGGCCAGGTCAGGTTAGGTTTATACATTGTTTAAGCCAGCGGTTTGTTCGACTCGACTGCGAGATATGCTAAACTGGGATAATGTTTTATGGATACCTACCTAGGCTCGTAGGGTAGGAAGTGATTCGGGAGTATTCGGAGACAAGACAAAATAGTCGCATTGTCGACCGAACAATTGTAGGTTATTAGGGGATTACGTATACATCAATAACCTGGGTATCTATCTATCTGACTGGTTGGAGAGGGAGACGGGAACTAAGGGAGCATTTGGAGATGCCGCTATTAATTATTATGGAAAAGAGGGTGAGGGTTTTTTTCCCCCTTTCAATATTCCTATATTTATTAATGATAGTGCAAAAGTAATACCCAATGTAATAATACATATGTATAGGTGGATAAAACATAGATAGGGTCCAAGTCAAACTGCCCAGCTGGTGGTCTCCTGAAACAGGAACCTCTCGAGATATGCGCCCGGCTGAAACATATTAGGTCGCCCTGGGACCAACGAAGCAGCGGGACCCAGAGTTGGTAAATCCACGTTTTCTTGTGTTCTTCTTGTTTTTTTTTATGCAGCTTTAGCCCTCGGGGTAGCTCTATTCGTAGTAGGTAAAAATGGATTGGTTTGAGCATAGGAGGTATATTACGTGAGAATCTAAAAACACTCTTACTGTGTCTTTGGAATGATGGCATTACATAGTTGCATAGCGAATTATGACGAAGACGTGGCTTAGATGTAGTACATGGATTTGAGTTTTGTATTAAGGTTCAACGTCTAGCGTTGTTAACATTATAGGCAGGTATAGAGATTTAGTGTCTAGGTATGTAAAGATGTCAGGAGTTGAGGTTTATTGAAGCAATCGTCAATTTAGTATTAGCAGGTACCTAGGTAGTTAACCAGAAAAGCAATTACGGGAATGATTGGTAGTGTTGTCGACAGGGGGAACCGACAGTATTGTATGCGAATGGTTTCGGCGTAGTGAGATCTTCAACATCATACTAGTCAGCAGCAGCGCTATTACTACATTGTGTGTCGAGTATGGATGCTATCTTAAACAAGTTTAAGCATGCCAATGTACTAAGGTAGATAGTGATGACGACTTGGACGTCCCCGCTACCTGTTAGGGATAGCGGGCAGTCTTTAGCGCGGACACTAACAGGCTGCGACATAGGTCAAGTAGCTGTGCGACGGGAATAGTATGGTACAACGCAGATGTACAAGTCCGAAACTGGAAAGGCGAGGTTTTTATGGTCAGGTACCTTGCACAGTACCTACAGTATCTGGTCCAGGTTACGCACACACAAACCCACCCAGCCCGACCGCGCCCGTCACAGAATCCCTCCTCCGTCCATCAGGCAGTGCAATGCAGCTGAACCAAACTGCTTTCTCCCACAGTCCTTCTTCCATCCTCTCCATTCGTTCCATTCCATTCCTCCCCTCTGCCCATTTTCGCTATTATTATATGACCTGTCGCCACACACAAACACACGCACTTTTGAGAAGAAGCGTCTGTCCGATTCCGAGTTCCCTTTCCTTTCCCATTTCCTTGCCATTCCATTCTTGCGCCCTCCCTCCCTAGTTCCGGAGGCCGTCTCGATCGAACCACGACAGGACGCGAAGCCGAAGCCAAGCACTCAAGCCTGCTGCTAACCCTCCGGTGGTCATCTTTCCCTTATCAGCCCCAAAGCGACCAGTGCGACAAACCTCTCGCCCGACCGCCACGATACTTTAGCGAGGCACTGTCTCTGGCGGCTTGTGTCTCGTCTACCACCGCACCACGACGGCCACAGTCGCTTCTCGTGCCGATAGTTCCGATATCAATTCCATCAACTCACTTGGACCTTTTATCTCTCTCTCTCTCTCTCTTCATTTCCCCAGTACAGTCGACGACCGATCGAAAAACAAAAATCTCCTTTAGTCGCAACATCGAGGTACTCATCCTCGACAAATCCAGAACCGAATGATCGAACCGCAACGGTAACGAATACGGCCTTTCGACCATCGCCGCTTGTCTTGTGAGCGATAAAATCCGGTCAAAATGATGTCGAATAGTCCTGTAGACGGCATTGTCATCGGACTGCTATCGTCCTTTGGCTCTGCCATCTTGATAGCTTTGATTTTCCTTGTCGTTTATTTCTTCAGATATACCACATCCGGTCGCATTTTTCTTGACCGCATCGGCCGGCCCGGCGAATATGATGACGAACAAGCCTTTGCAAGGGACGAGGCCGAAGCCCTCGAGACGATGGATGACTTGCAGAGGACGGAATATTTGAGAGCCAAAGGTATATATCTTCACACGCCGCCGCTCTAACCAGAAGTAGTGGGCAGTCTTTATTGACGAATACCTTCTAGCATTTATTCAAGGAAACCCCCCCGAGTCGGTCCAGACGGACATTTCTCTATCACAGTACCTAGCGATCCAAGAGAAGGGAGTGTCCGCGTGGGAGTTCGAGCCGGAGCTGGAGATTGCCAACTGCTTTGTTGAAGGCCGGACCGAGATCGAGTTCTTCGACTCCGAATGCACAGTCATGAGCAATTTGCCCGTTCCAAAGCAAAACGAAGTATATTATTGGGAAGCAAAGATATACGAAAAGCCTGAAAATACCTTTCTTAGTATTGGAATGTCCACTAAGCCATATCCGCTGTTTAGGCTACCAGGTACAGTGGCTGACTCTAGTAGACAGATAGGATGTTAGCTGACCACTACTGTTTCCAGGGTACCATAAATACTCGATTGCTTACACATCTACGGGTGCACGACGATACAACCAGCCCTTCACACCTACGTTATATGGCCCCCCATATGTCCAAGGCGATGTGATCGGAGTGGGGTATCGACCCCGGACTGGCACGATATTCTTCACCCGGAACGGCAAGCGGTTGGATGATGTTGTTCATGGGCTGAAGTCGCAGAATTTCTTTCCATCGGTCGGCGCCAATGGCCCTTGTGTGGTTCATGTCAATTTTGGTCAGGCCGGCTTCGTATTTATCGAGGCAAACGTGAAGAAATGGGGATTGGCACCTATGACCGGTAGCTTAGCACCGCCCCCACCGTACGGAAGCGAGCAGGGGAGTATACTTCTCGAATCGGGACGGAGAAAGGACGAGTATGGATCACCGTCTAGGGGTAACGGATACTCCCAGTCCGTCCAGACATTCACAGATCGAGGCCCCGTACCCGACGCTACGCATTCACGATCCCGAAGTGGCAACTATCGCGTGCTTCCGCCTACTAGTCCCGGGCCGCAGAGAAGTCCTACTGATATCTCCCTGGCGCAGTTGGTTCCAACAGATGAAGTAGGTGAGCCAAGCCGTAGTAACGACGCTACTCATCCTTCGGGAGACCACGTGATAGATGTGGTAGGACTAGGTCTACATGATGCCGCACGTCCTCCGCCCGAATACACTAGCCCCGATCACTCGGACGCAGGAAGTTCTCATAGTAGCTCCGACAGCGACCGGACACCTTTGATCCGGGCTCCGACACGGAGTCGAGGAGCATCCGCGGCTACAATTCGGCCGAGCAATCCACCAATTCCTAGTTATAGTGATGCCGTTAGACAAGGCGCTGGTAGGGATAGGAGCCGCAGCGACACTAGCGCTATGACCAGGAGGTTTGGGGTTTAAGCCCCTTTGCGGTCGTGATTGACAAAAAAATAACAATGGAGTTCAGGGACATTTATACCACAGGTGCCCTCGTGTAGCAGTTCATGAGAAGCGATATTATAAGCTGCATAGGCAGCCTACACATAGAAAGCGGAGTTTGGGGGTTCGGAAATGAGATTGCCTACTTTTTTTGGGCTATGACAAACAACACTAACAATGGCATTGGGTTAGGCGAGAAACACCGAGGGCTAACAGTTATGATACCTTTTCCCCGGAGCAAGCAAGTCCTTTCGCACGCGACTTTTTTTTTTTTTTGCTATTTTCCTCCATCGCGCATTATTCACAGGTGGTAGGGTGGGAGTTCTGGGACATGGAGACAAAAGCCGAACGGATGGGAAAGAAGAAAAAAGACAGAAAGAAAGCGAAAGGAAGGAATTATTTGGATGACAAGGAGGAGGGGTATTACACCCAAACCCCAAACCCCCTTTCTCTCTTTCACATATTATCAGATGAAGTGAAAAAGGCAAGGAGAAGGGTGGGTGATCAGAGAGGTGGGAGAAATATACCACTCACCCACCCACTACTATCACCCATAACGACCTAACCTCCTCCTCGTCGTCCTAGTCTTGTACGTCTCTGTCTTATTACATAGCAAAGCATCAACGTTAGCCTTTAGCATAGCTTCTCGTTAAACGACAACAGCAATAACAATCACAGCAATAACAATCACAGCAATTATAACGATGAACAACTTCATTTGCCATTGACACGATGATACATGCTATTTATATTTATACATACGCAGATTTGGTATGTGTATAATACATGCCTAAGATAGATATATGGGCTGTGGGTTAGGTTAAGTTGGGTTTCTCTGCGAGTGATGGCCCCCTTTTGAAGTAGAATCGCGTCGTTTGTTTGTCCTTTGTAGGGTTGGATTTACTATGGTTACCCAGCTTGGTAGAAGGAACGGGAGGTTAGTGAAGTTGAGGAGGTTTTCACATGTAGGTAGGTAGGTAGTTGGTTGATTGATAGTATGTTATAAGTTTATATATATACGGTGAGAGTGTTTTGTGCGTGTTCACTAATGGCCACATCCTATGCTACCTGATATAAACAAGTATACCCCCCCACCCCCTTTTTTTTGGAGGGAGATTTTTATATCTTCTGTCTTTTTAATTTTTCGTTTTCAGGGCTTTTTTTTCTTCTTTTTAACCCCCCGTCCCTCCCCTATATTTACACAATCGTTGTCCTTGGCTAGTTTCCTACAGACCGTACACCCTTATAATTCTACGATCTCCGCTTGTATGTATGAAAAAAAGGGGGGGGGGGGGGGGTTAATTTGCTGTTTTCTATTTTCTTTATATAGAATAATACTGCCCCATGTTTGATGAGGCAGACCTAGGTGTCCTTTTGCCAAAACCCTTAAATATGACGCGGAATTGTTAAGACATACACATACTATAACTAGAAGTGTTTTTTAGTGTTATGAATCGTAATAAACACTTCATGATGCAAGCAGATGGCATGGTTATAGGGAAACTGTTAAGAAGAGCCACTCAAATCCCGATAGACAAGTCACATTTATTACCCTAGAACGCTATATGTACTAGGGTGTGGTTTTTCGTATCTCTTCCAGTTTTCTTTGCGCCGTGTCTCTCACGTTGGCCCCTTAGCAACCGTCAACCTATGTAACTAACTACTAGGAAGCTTAAGGTTGGTTTGTATTTGCATATCTATTTGTTTTTACCAGTGTCGGGGCATTTTACATGGGTCTTTGCGATAGTCGTAGAGCGTGGCGTCCGCCGGCGGCCTACGGAAACTCCCCTCCTCTAGGCAGTAAGCCGCATGCTCGACATATTTGGTGAGCTCCGTGCCGAAAGGCGTGGCGTGGACCTCGTCGCCTGCCTCACTGTCCCAGTCCGAGAAGTACTCCTCTCCGACAAGGTCCGCGCCGCCGAAGACCTCCCTCCCATCTCGGTGCTCGAACCGCCACATCGTCGTCGGCGCCCTCCCCTTGGTCTCGGCCCCGTCGGAGCTCTCAACCGGCCAGTAGTAAATTTTCCTGCCCTCGCGGCCCCAGTCCCATCGTGGCCACGCTTCAGGGTCGAGGCACTCGTCATTAGCATGGTTCCTGTAGTAACCATCTAGATTATCATCCTCTGCATATGCGAGATCTTGTTCTCCTGTGCTTCTGTATTGGCGCCTGGGAGGTGAATACGAATCGTCGTAAGAGCTATCGGTAGAGTTTTGTTCCTCCGTTGCGTCGAATTCCTCGCTATCGTAATTGAGCTCGTATTGGTAGTCATACATATCAGAGGTTCCGTCGTCTCCGTTGATGAACGCAAGGATTTTGTCTTCGGGAATTTTACGGGACCAAGGAAAAGTCCACTGCTGGTACGAAATCGTGATGGAGTCTAGTCTGAGATCACTCATATGTCTCATGGCTTCGAGGTCTTTGCTGATTATAGGCCTGCTCAGGTGTAACTGCCGGAGGGTCTTGCTATGCCGCTCGACGAATTCGAGGAGAGTGTCCTGAAACTCGGCGCCGAGAATCCCAATAGAGTTCAAGTGTACCCAGTGATTTTCCTTCAGCACCGCCCTGAGGAGCAAAGGGGATGGTTGCTCGCAATGGAAACGAAGCGTAAGCTGGCGAAGATCTGTCGCGCTCCCTAGAACGCGAGCTAGGCGATCCGCATCGTTTCCCTTATGGTACGTATCGAGGCTAAGATAGATAGATTGAAGTTTCTGGAAGCAGATCGAGTGCTGCTTGAAATCTAGATAGGTGATACTGGAACCTCCCTCCTCAACCCAGTGCAGGTGCTTGATCTTGGTAGGAAACTCGGCTAGTGCGGGAAGCAGGTATTGGAATAGGCCTATGTGATAGAGTGACTTATTGTAGTCCTTTTGGAAGTTGTACAGGTCTGCCGTGATTGGGTAGTCATCACATGGGATTAGCCGTCTATCGGGCATAGGCTGGGAGACGACGGTGTGGAGATTGGGTAGTCTTCGTATAGCCGAGAAGAAGCTAGAGCGTAGTCCTTCGCGAGCAACTTCGTCTGGACAATACGACCGCGGATGCCAGAAGACCTGGGGGTCCGTTGCCGCTTCGTCCATGAGCCTGTGAATGGCCTCAAACTGGCCATCATCCTCGAGGAGTTTTCCTGGTGTGCGGATATGATCCTCGTCATCTAGGTAGAGCTCATACCACACTAGCGTCTGCACATGTGTGGCAAGGTAGGGCCTCTCAACGATGGAGAGGAGAGCATCCCGATCATTGATGAGCTGGGAGTAGTAAACTGTTCTAAACAAGACTACCGCCGTAGCGTTAGACAGAGAGCGACATACTAGGCGGATTTCCTTCCAGTCGCGCCGCGATATGCACTGGTCGTTGAGTATTTGTAAGAGGGTCTCCAAAGGGAGAGTGTCGATATTCGGACTCATGATGAAAAATACCAGTAAGCACGGGGACGCCCTCGAGTTGGGGGGTGGGAGTTTGTCGACTATCACGGCAACGCAGGTGGTATCGGAGACAGATCTGTTAACAAAAATACTAAAGGTGAGAAAAAGGGAAGTCTGAAATAATAGCTGGGACCATTTTCACTAGCTAAATACATATGGGTGGGAGGTACGTACCCCCAAGGCTTCTTGCTCCCTGGACCTTATTGTTATAGTGAATGCGCGTGCGTCTGTTGGCCTTGGCCTTGGACTATTGTCTAGTTGCTATGATTTAGGCATGTCCCAGGCTTACGGGGCAATCCTTTCTCTATTTCAATACCCACAGACATATTCTACTTGAAGTCTGTGGTGCCATTGTGATGATCTTACTCTCTCAACTGTAAGGCAGCAAAGGCTTGGCTGACGTTTGCCAGGACCATCCTATGATAACACGACTGTGCTGCCTGGTATTTGATGGGGAATATACGCACAGGCCTTGCTTGTTGTCAAAACTCTGCCTGGAGAGAAGAGAAAGGAAGGATGGAAGAGGAGCCTACGACTCATACACAATACAGCCACCAGTTACCCCTGAGCTGCAAATCCTGTGATGATTGATATATCATGCGAAATGAAGGCTATGATGGTAGGTAATAGACATCCACACTGAATAACCACGAGTGGTTGGTTACAATTATGATGGTATGGGTGTTTATGAGAATAGTGACTTACACCTGCCGGGATAACCCAGTCCTTGTATTGGAGTGGCTTGTCCGCCTTAAGAAAGAACGAGGGTATTTCACTTGCTCCTATTATTCCGCTTTGGATAGCCGGGAGAAGGGCTTAGGTATCTGAAACTCAGCACTGACTTGACAACCATCGTCGTAGAAGCCGGTCCGGGTCCGGTCCCGGTTCTGTGCCTATGTCCGTTGCCGACCCCGATGGAGCCAAGACGCGGACCCGTAATTGGACTATACTCTTCCTGGAAGACGGCTGTAGGTAATTGAGTTTCGACATCCGCTAGGGCCACCAATGGGGACTGAAATCCTGCAGTGGTATGACCTGGACATGCAATAACAACGACGTGACTGTCACAGACTAGATACCGAATGTTTCTCACGACAGGCCAAAGGAAGTCCTACCTTGATATAGTCCTCGAAATTGTCATCTAGGCCGAGCACTTACCACTTGAGCCTCGAGACAAAACGCATTTCCATATTCAAAAAAACAGGCATGAGATTGCTGCTTGAAGGTCTCTTTCGTAACTTATGTCGTTTCAGCTTTTCCGGGATAGACAACTGCCACTAAAGGGAATGATGGCCCTTACCGGGGAGTCCCGTCCCCGGTACAATACTATTTTCTCAACCATATGTTTTATTCCAAGTGGTACGTCCTCAGGAGCATTCATTCCGCAGAGTCGACATGCCTACCCAGCACTGGCCCGGCCCAACAAAATCCGACACGGAAACTGCGAGAATAACGGCATAGAAATATGAGAAGTGGCGGCGTTTGGAAGACCTGCTCTGCCGCCAAACCCCACGCCCTCGATCGGGAAGGTGATCTAGGGTGTTAACGACGAACAGCCGGCATCCCTTCCCATTGGGTAAATGGCAATACCGCACTGGCGAGCTGAAAACTCAAATACCCGCGTGCATTATTAGTTCTGAGCATCACAAATCATACCGTACATGTTCGTGATCGGTGCGCTGACACCCACTATCATCAATGTCGTGGCGGATGGGATGCTGGAGACCGCCCGCTCCCCTAGACATCATAACATTCGGTTGGTATCGACACACCTAATGAAAAAATGAAAAAATGAAAAAGGCCCCAGTGGGAATAAGTTGTTTGGACTACTTCGCTGTTCTAGCGGCCGCGATACTGATTACTGTGCTGCTGACGACTTGTATACCCTTCACGGTGGCGTCGAGGTAGAGCACTCTATTGTGCCAAGTATTCCACGCAATAGGCAGTGTCCTGATTTGCTAGGATATCAATATCTCAGGTTGACGCTCGGGAATACTTGCCCGGGGATGAACGCCTTTCGGTTGCAACCACTGCGCAGGAGACGCTCGGTAGAAAAGGAGGTGAGATTGGTCAGTTGCCTTAGGTAGGTTATACGTAATTGGGGTATAAAGAAGCGGGGGGTCTAGATTATAGCATCGTTTTTTCCAGTAAATAGCCAAAGCTATCTCTATAGCCAAACGTAAATAAGCGTCACTCTTACTTACCCTCGAACTTGAAGTCAGTAGGCAATATCATGTTTGGCGATCTTCTAGCTCGGCCGGCAGTGCTGGCGCCAGCACTGCTAGTCGTCGGTTACGTCTTGTATCAGCTCTTCCGCCCGTCTAAGCTTCCAGATATCCCTATTATTGGCTCTAGGCCGGGAGAATGGTTCCCGCTCATGCGCGCAAGAGTAGGTATTCTTTTAGATGAACTGTAATTAGCGGCCTCACCTTTGTTCCTATTAATTCGAGTGGCCGTGGAAGACGTGCGCTCCCACGACGGACTTTGAAAGCTTACCCTATTCTTAATACCTACCAGAGGGAGTAGAAACTGACCATGAGGTTAGTGGCGGAACGTGAAAGGAATGAAGTCGGCCATCCAGCTGGCATATGATCAGTACAAGGACCAGGCCTGCATCATCCCAGTCGCGGGCGCGACCGATTTCGTTATGCTTCCCGTCCGAGAAATACAGTGGCTCGTAGATCAGCCTGATTCGGATTTCAACATGCACGAGCAGACGAGGGAGGCTCTCCAACTTGACTATACCGTTATGGACGCCCAGCTCACCCGCACCATTGCTCACCACAAACTCATATCCGGCGTCCTGACCAGGGAGACGGGCAACCTGGTCCCGGATCTGATCGACGAGATCCGGTTCTCGGTGGACAAGCTCTGGGGCACCGACACGGAAAACTTCAAGACCATCTCGGTGTTCAGCGTGATGCAGCGCATCATCGGCCACGCGACGAATCGGATCTTCGTCGGCCTCCCGCTGTGCCGGGACCCCGCGCTCCTCGACACGGGCGTGGCGTTCGCGCGCGACGTGCCGCTGTCCTCGCGACTGCTGCGCTTCGTATGGAAGCCGGTCCGGCCCCTCGCGGCGCTCCTCGTCACCCTGCCGAACCGGGTTCACACGAACCGGTTCTGCCAGATCATCCGACCAGAGGTCCAGCGGCGGCTGCGGGAGTACGACGCCCGGCGCGCGGACCCGGAGACCAAGGCCGCCGCCGACGACGGGGGGGAGCCGAACGACTTCCTCCAGTGGCTGCTGAGGCAGGCCAGGGAGCTGGGCGACCCGTACCTGGGCCGGCCCGACACGCTCGCGGGGCGCGTGCTCCTGCTCAACTTCGCCTCGATCCACACCTCCTCGTTCGCCGTGACCCACGCGCTCCTCGACCTGGCGTCCTCGCGGCAGGCCCACTTCGACGAGCTGCGGGCCGAGATCGCCTCCGCGCTCACGGAACAAGGCGGCGGCGGCGGCGGCGGCGGCGGCGGGCGCTGGAACAAGCGCGCGCTCGCCGCCATGCCCAAGCTCGACAGCGTCTTCCGCGAGTCGCAGCGCCTCAACTCGTTCATCACGCTCGCGACGAACCGCCTCGTCGTCAACCCCGCGGGGGTCACGACGCCCTCGGGCGTCCACCTCCCGCGCGGCACCGTCGTGTGCGCGCCGTCCTACCCCGTGCTCCACGACCCGGCCGTCTACCCGGACCCGGAGACCTTCCGGCCGTTCCGGTTCTCCGAGAAGCGCGCCGCGGCGGGGGACAAGGGCGGAGAGGAGAGCGGTAGCGGCGGCGGCAGCGGCGGGGGGGAGTCGTACGTCCAGCGCGCGCGGCAGGCCTTCGCCACCACGAGCCCCGAGTTCATGGCCTTCGGGCACGGGAGGCACGCGTGCCCGGGGCGCTTCTTCGCGTCGGCCGAGCTGCGGCTCATGCTGGCGTACCTGGTCATGAACTACGACTTCGAGATCCAGGACGAGCGGCCGCGGAACATCTGGTTTGGGGCCAGTAGGTTGCCGCCGATGAGGGCAACTATCAGGGTCAGGAGGAGGAGGGATGGCGGCGGTGGTGTTGATGGTAGTGGGTAGTGGTGGTTCGGCAGTAGTCCGGTAGGAAAACCAAAGTAGCTTTCATTGCCATAGGACGCATGCGAGAAGAGAATCGTTTGAACACACACTAGGTGGGGGTTTTCTGTGTGCTCTAGGGGCGGAATCGATACGCCGTACTGGAGAGTTAGAGAGAGGCATGGTCAACCTGATACTAGAGAGGGGGGGTGCGACCGACGACACAGGAGAGAGACACCGACGTCCATCCCCAGAGGTAGGCAGCGTATCAAGCTCGAAGGATACCTTCGCTCCCATCTCAGTGATAGGCAAAATATGTTTGCTGTTTCGTTTGTGCGTATAAGTGCCCGAATTACTGCTTACAGAGGACTGACCAGCTCGTCGAGTAGATAAGGGGGGGGGGGATGGTAATCTCTGGACAAACAGTCCGATAATGATAGCGCTAGGTGGAGGAAAACCGTCATCTGTCTCTCTATCACTACATCATTACACTCTTCTTTTCCCTCCCTGTTAGTTTACGGTTGTGCTGTCGGGACACCGTCTGGTGGGGTTACCTCGGCTGGAGAGAGTATCGTAGCATGTCGCAATTGTCCATGCTCAAGTGTAAGTTCGATCGCACTGAGAGAGAGGATCTTCAGACGCTATGCCTTGAGACCCCTAGTACAGGAATGCGATATTTTCTTCCAGGAAAAGATATCGGAAGACTTGGTGATACCATACGATAATATGATTCCATTCCAGCCCCTCTAGTGGCCTCCAAGCCCGACACCCCCTCCCTTTCCTTGAACCCTTTCTTTCGAGGCACAGGGAGGAGGATTCGCTCCGCCGTGTCGAAGCAAACATCAAGAAGAAAATCATACGGGATAGAATTTCCCATCTGTAAGAGCCCTTTTCGGTCTAATTATGACCGGGGAAGTTGACAATCAGATGCGCTCTGGCTAGGTTCGTTCAGTAGACGGGCTACTCAGGTAACGTAACGGGCGTTACAGTCCGGGAGGGGGGTTTCGAGGAAATAGAAATCACGATGAACACGGGAATACGCTTACAAATTGCAAGTTATAGCATAGCAATCCTTCCACTACGGAATACTAACAATTGTTATTTGTTGGGGTGGAGGGCCCTTTTTTCTTCTTCTTTCCGTTTATTCTTTTTTCAGTTTTTCCTCCGGGCGATAGATGGGGGGGGAAACGGGAAGAAGACTGATAAAAGGAAAGAAAACCTGCGTGACAGGGGAGCTGTTGGCGCGACAGGGCTAGCGAATACGAGATTCTGGTAACCAAACAACCTCAGATCGCCGGCGCAGCCAAGGGGGCTTGGTTCACCGTCGTGTTACTTACCTGAAGGGCGAAAACTGAAGAAAAAAAACCCGATCACCGCTACCTTTTTGTTTTCCCCCATCGAAATCAATTCTAAATTCTTTTGTTTTCTTCGTTGTCGTGCAAGATGAGCGGTGAGGAAATATCTGGCGAACCAAGTAAAGGGGGGGGGGCGGGATTAGATAACTTGACAACCTTTGCTGCTGCGAGTAGCAAGGTTCTCAGGTTGGACGACTTGCGAGACATGCAGAGGCAATAGTATATCTACGTAAGGCAACGCAAGGCACGGCGAGGCAAGGTAAGGCAAGTAGGCAAGTAGGTAACTAATTAAGGTACGGTGTTACTCGATAATGTATATCCTCCGTAGGTACCCATGCCCAGCCAGTGTCGGCGCTGGAGATCCGGTATGTATTCCATTATATCTGCAGGTACACGGGCACTCAATTAAAGCCGCAGCGTAGTAGGCCAACTTGGGAGAGAGAAGAGACCGTTTTTACTGTCGTTTTTTCGGGTTTCTTGTTTGTTCGCTGACGGCTACCTAGACAGTTCTCTTCTCGAATATCAGTGGAATGCTTGTCTTGTCCCCCTTCCACCCCTACAACCCTCGCTTGTCCCTTTCTCTATGTCGATGAAGGTGACTAAGTCTTTCCCTTCAAAACCAGGCCTTCTAGAACGTGTGAACCTGAGTGATAACACTGGCCCTCTACTATTAGACGTCATAAGTCTGTTATACCCCTAACTAATCAAGATACCTTAGACTATGGTCGCGTATCCATCTGGATGCAGACAAAGAGCCCACGAACTGGTTTTAAGCGTGGGGGCACCGGCAGCAACGAAAGCACGTTGGAAAAGACGACGTCGATCCTCGGGCGACCTTTCCTTTCGGTCCTTGCCAGCTTTGGGTAATGGGATACCGAAGCACTACTCATGCAGTAGCGGTATATATTCATGCAAGGTGCTTTAGTCAAAAATGGCAGGAAGGCGAGAGACTAAGAAGAGAAGCGTGTCCTTCTAGAACCCATCGAACGGTACACCCATCTGCATGTACGTACAGGAAAGGTCATCGAACCCGCTCCAATAGCAGTCCCCTCTCACCCTCTCTTCCCCCCTTTTCTCTTCGTGCGCCGTCGTACCTATCTTTCTTTCCCACCGGCATCCTCGACAACAGAATAATACTAGAAGAGGTAGCTGGGAAATACCGACTTCCTCACGGCCAGTTGAGAGGCTCCATGACACGTTACAGGCGCGAGACAGGTCGACCAGCTAACTAGAGCAGCTGGTTTAGGGAGATCCACAGCTTTCATGCTACACTACATACCATACAAACCCTATTCGTCTACCGGAGGACACAGCGACTGCTAGCTCGTCGATAGACCTACTTGTGTATTCCCCTCTGCTCCGGGCCCCGGGAATCTCTAGGGGGGCGTGGCTATATCGCATAGTCGCGTACACAATTCTGTTGCGGGCTTTACCACAGGCCATCGGTCGTGTGCCTGACTATACGTATGCATCTATCACGTACAAACATGACGATGTTCAAACATAAAGATAATACCCATGCAGAAAGGCGAAAGAATGGGTTTTGTGTAAGTTCATAGTCTACGGTACTTTCTTTCGGCACGTATTCCCGCCCCTTTCCCTAGTTGACCAACAGGTCCTATTCTCTATACGGACGGCTATTTTCGGATAGACCCTCGCTATGCTTCGACGTAGCTAAGCACGACATAGTCTAAGGATAACGCGAAAAGCCGTGAGACCTTCTCTGTGCGACCTAGCAACTTCCAGACTAGGAGATCTCGCTGCAGATGTAGGTCGATAGGACTTGGCCACGGTGTCTTCCCTAGCACAGGGGCATCGAAGACTCTGTACCTAGTAGCCTACTAGATATCTAATCCTACAGTGAACGGTGAACGGCGAACAGTGAACGTCACTTATATTCTCTCGTTCTGCGATAGAGAGTTTCAAGGTACATCGCAACTTATTCATTAACTGTATAGAATGTGGTCATCATAGAGACTCAGTCACTTCTCCTTATAGAGCAAGCAAGCTAACGCGCTCTTAGGCTTATAGCTGCTAACATGGCGCAACGTAGCACCTCTTTTTCATCCGCTTACGGGACGACGATGATAATGAACCACACATTGCAGGTATAATATTGTATGTATCTTGACGGGAAAAAAAAATTGGGGACGACGTCCTCATTGACTGTTATCCCCGACCGTCGAAAGATACACCTGCATTCGTCGAACTTGCCCATATTTCTCTATTCCCCGCCCCCTTAAACTTAGATACGAAAGTTATCAAGGCAAAGAAGAAAGTATGACAAAAAAAAAGAATTGCCCCCCCAAAAAGGGTAGCAGGTAGGTATGTAAGGAACAAACAAAGAAGGCCAATAGAGAGGTAAAGGTAAGGATTGGACAACATGTATGCATAAATCTATTATTAGAATCCCGGAAACCTCGTATCAAGGTTTAGGTAAGGCGATGTCAAAAAAACGGTTGGTTACCTATGTATGTATGTACGTAGGTTAGGATACAAAAAAAAAGGGTTACGTTCAGGTACCAAAATTCCGAATCCGAGGCTGACGAAACCTACCTGCCGCTCTATGGGTGTCTGGCGCGCTTCTAACTTTATCCTCCTCGCCCCCCGGATATCTCTCTGATTGGCTTCCTCCATTTCTTGTTTTTCGACGCTTCTTGGCTTCCTCATCCATGCCAAGCAGGAGAGCTGAGCCAACCAGGTAGCCGACTAAGCCAATCAGATAGTCGTCCACGTACCCCTTCCCTTTGGACTCTCTCTGTCTTGTGACTTGAGTAAAAATAAAGTGGCTTAGCATCCAAGTAATGCTATTTTTTGTCCAGCGTTAACATAACGTGAGCGTGGCGTTATTGAAGTTGAATATCTTAGTTATTTAGTAGTTGAAGCTGACTTGACAGTTATACCCGGTAGCCACCCACTTAGAAGCGGCGATAGTATCCAGTGTGCAAAATATGACCTAATGCATATATCTCGTTAATTTCACTACCAGCACGTCATCTTAAGCATGTTTAAAGCAACGTTGCAGACGAGGCTCAAGCTATGGGACCTGGGGGCTATTGAAGGGCCTAACTTAAAGCAAAAGTTGATGATACCACGGGAATAGGTGAAAAGGCCCAAGTAATTTGGTGGGTCGGGAAGAATTGCGCCCGGGGGCGGGAAGGTCTTCGGGACAAGCAATGGCGGATCCGCAGGGGCGTGGATTGAAGGTCCGGGCCGTCTCGCATACTGGAGAAGGTAGAGAGCATAGCCAATCGCCGATGAAAGCGTTGTGGTCTCACGGCCGAAGGGTACCCATCTTAAAGAGCTAGATAGGGGGGGCCGCATTAGTAGAACGTAAACTACGGAAAGAAAAAGTAAACATTTCACTGCAGTATGGAAAGGGGTGGGAGGGGAACCCCAAGTGCTAGGAGAACATCATCGTCGATTATTATTAAGATTAGTTATCCGCGAGTTGACGAAACCGACCGAGCGGTTTACTCCATCTTGCAATACATCAAATGCCCATGCCTTCCAAGCGCTGGTGCAACAACAGATAACTAAATGCTCCGACATCGAGTCGTTGGGCAGCTCAACAGTCTCCTTCTGTGTCACTTTTCCACCCAGCGCCACACAAATAAACCACTGACCACAATAACTCCGATTTATCTGGCGACAGCGAAAGAATCTCTTATCGCTTGTGCCCCCATTAACCCGTCCGCCCAATGGCGAAAATCATCACAATCCCCTTCTCTTCCTATCCTCCAAACAACCCTGAAAACAAAAGCAAACGCTAACTTAAATAAAAACGCCGTCCCAATGCAATGACAGACCGCCCGTGAGGTCGTCGATTTTGGTTCCCAGATGAAGAGGTGTAAACAGTCGCTATGCAATTTGGTAAAAAGGGGTGTGGGGGTATCCTGATAATTTGAACAATGCAATTTTCCGCAAGGAGTGGCCGAGATTCTATTCCGGATGTATAGAAATCGTCGTGAGTCATAAGGAGCGTGAATGGTCGGTCTATAATGCGATATCTTGTGTAAGGAGTGTCTATTGGGGTATCTTCTGGTGTAGTCGTAAAGGAGCGTCATAAGCTTGTTGATTATGCAATGTGTGTTACGCATTTAGTGCAACATAAGGATCGTGGGTATCATTGTGTCGATATAGACATGTGGGTGTCTTTGAAGCCTGTCAAAGGAGTGTGGTGTACAATCGCGTCTGTGGGGAAAGTCGAAGGAGTATTAAAGTGTTGGGAAAATCGAGCTGACATGGTGTTGTTAAATAAAAAGTCCTAGAAACCACTTAAAAATCCACAGCCTCCTGCTTGAAGTAAACAGGCGCCGAGACTGAGGAGCTGGTTCGATGATGTTGAAATAACCGAGCAGGCTCAAGGACCGGCGAGGGTGCCGATAGAGATACAGGAGTTGTCGTTTCCCGCGGTGGAGCTCCATACCACTGTTCAGGATTCAGGAACGGGGATGGTGCGTTGTGAAAGGCCGGAGACTGTTGCAGCTGAGTTGTGGAGGACATGGCATCATCCTGCTGGTGCATGGAAATCTCGAGCGGCAAATGACTTAAAGAAGACGCGCGCTGAAAAGTAGTAGTCCTGAGCGCCAAGGTCAATTCATGAGTCCCTCATCCAAGGCAGACGGGAGGCCGGTGTGGGATTCCCGACTTCTTAGATCCACACGGTCTGGACTGGAGAAACGAACCCGACACCAAAGTTGTTGGGCCCCGAAGAGCCAAGGGGTGGATAACCCGTCATCCCGGCCTCAAACGAGCCAAATTCATCGTGATCGCTATACGTGATGGAGCCTTCGCCGTAAGACGACGGCGCCGGGCTATATCCCCCGTAGGAAGGCGACGGAATGTTGAGATATTGCTGGCTCGGGAAAGGCGAGGAGAGTGTCAACGGACTGATAGCACTGCCAGGTTCGTTTTTGGGTGCTAGCATGGAAAGATCCTCGGTGCTCCAGCTGAACGTCGGGTGGTCGCCATATGGCAGGTACGAAGATGTTGGAGGTGGTGTCCCCTGCTGCATGTTGTCGCCCACGTAGAAGTTGGGTGGGTTGAACTGCGGGAATGACGGGGTGCGAGCTGGCTGCATCCAACCCATGCGAGAGCGGAAGGCGCTGATGGTATCGATGGGGTACTCCATAAGAGTCAATGGCGTTTGCAAGTCGCCTTCGAGACTCCCGGAGACGTTGATCGACAGCAGTCGTCGTGCAATCTCTTCCACCGGGCCAATCGAGAGACTGCCGAAGTACGCAGCGCCAATCTCTGGGAAAAGCCGCTCCATCATGATGGCAGCCGTATAGTAATGTGCGATGACGACCAATGCGCTCGGGGAAGTACCATTCTGCTTGAGGCACATGACGGGAAGCCAGAAGAGCCAGGTCCGAAGGGGCCGGAGCCTATCGAACTGTTCCTCAATAGACTGGATTGGGCTGACTTTGCGCGCTCCCTTGAGGAAAGACACCAGCTGCTGTATCAGCTGGGGGTCCTCCTTGTTCTGCTTCAGGTGAGCCTCGACCTTGGTCAATTGGTTGATGGTGCGCTGGAACGCCTCGAGGTCCTCCTTGCGCGGCTCGTGGGGCTTGTGGTCCGGACTCGGCGATGGCGGAGCAGTAGGGAACGTGCTACTTTCGGCAATGAACTCGCCAAATTGGGACTCGTGCTTCCATGGTTCCATTGCATCAATCACCTTTGCAGACCACTGTTAGACTGGTTCATTTCATACGTGCATAAGAATATCCTTACCGACGAGGTTCCTTGCATCAGCTGGGTCCAGCTTCGCCTATCAGGTGGACGAGTCAGTGGTGGTCGGTCGGGTACGTGCAGTCTATTGCTTACCAATCTGTAGCTTGCCACGAGAGCACAAGTGAGGCAGCCAGAATGGCATCAGAATTTTCTGGCGAGAACGATCCGATGGCCTCTTGTAATCCCTTGAACGCAATGCCGCGATGCTCATAGGCCATGCTGCCCACGTGCGGGCAGTTGGTCAAGAAAGCGATGTGCTCGGCCGAAAATGCAAGTAGCGAGTGCATGACATAGCCATAGGTCGCACTAATCTTGAGGATGCTGTAGGAAGAATTAGCACAGACATCGTAAAGATCGAGGACCGAGACATACGTAGGAATCTGGCGAGTCCACAGGGTGAAACCATTGGCGTCGATAGCGTTCATCTCATTGCAGATTGCAGCGACGTGGAAAATCAACCGAAGGTCCTCGACGGAGTAGTACTGAGGCATGGGTGCAGGGTAAATGTTGAGGCTCGGGAAGGGGAACATCCCGGTGCGTTGCCACTGCTCGATAGCCGCCTCGATCTCCGGAGTCCACATGAGATCAGGCTTATCCGGAGTAGCCGCCCTCTCGTCAGGGACGGGCACATCGTTGTACGGGCATCGAACCTTATGCTTCGTACAGTTGCGGCTGGGAGGAGGTTAGCAAGCACGATACTGCTGTATTTAAGTGATTCTTCACAAACCATTGAGGGAAGTTCTCATCGCATCGGATGTGTCGACGTTTACTAGAGACAGAGTCAGTGACTGGATCTCCAACCAGGTCTCCGCGAAGAAATTGCGCACCAGTTATCACAGCCCTTGCGCGACTTGGTGTGACTAGAAATAACAATTAGCATGCCAGGTCTGGATACATATGATACTCAATAAACTCACCTGCGTCGTGGGGGACCACCGCCTGGGCCAGCCATTGGAAAAGCTGTAGAGAATTTAGATGAACGAAAGAACTGAGACATCGCATATTAGTATACATATACGTAAAGTCTCGGGGTGGACAAGCAGCCCGGATATGGCGGAGGAGCAAGTCAAAAAGTCAAAACATACATAAAATTATATAGCACGAAGATCGTGCCGGGTAGAAAGCGAGCGAGGGGTGTCTTTTTTGGAGCGGGGCTTTTGCAGATCTTTCTAGACGATAAGTTGATGTAAATCTAATGTCTGATAATCAAGGGCAAAACTAGACTACCAAGACATAGGTCGTCTACTGTATCTCTCCTGTTGATATCTGATGGGGGATGCCGGAGGGTGGTGAAGGTCGGCGAGGAGGGTAAGACACAAGAGGGTTTTGGCGTCGTTGATAAATCTGAGCTTGTCTCTTCTCTTTTTGGGCGTGTTCCCTTTCCAAGTGTTTTAAGCGATTGAATATCTTCTTGAAACCCGGAGTAACAAGTCAACAAAGGCAGATGGACTCCTAGCAGACAGAGGGCGTTGTCATGGGCGGCTATTCAGCGACTGATATATAGTCCCGGACCGGGCAGCTGGACAGCGGGTTTATGGGCCTGGGCGATGATGACAATGCGTGCGTGGCGAGAGAGTCGATTCACGATTGAGGATAAGTACTTTCGAGTCCAAATCTCCAAAACACAAAAAAAGGAAAAAGCGAATGACAGGAGTCAACGAGGACTTCCTAGGGGTGATGAGGCTAAAGCGAGTGTGTGGTGAGGTGGTGCAGTTACAGCGCCGAGATGGATGTGGATGTTGGATGAGACTAATGAAGGGTTGGAGAAAACCAACGGGGGACCAGAGGGTGGTTAAATAAAACAGGAGACTTTAGACTGGTAGACGCGGACGGGCTGTACAGACACTGTACACTGTGTGTGTGCCGGCGCCAGGCCGACTTTCCGCAAGGGGAAAATAGCATGGGGGGGTGTGGCCGTGGGAGAGAGGAGAGGAGAGGACAGGCGAGAGAGACCTGCGGAGTACTACACCGTTACGTCGGAGACAGAGGATGGGCAGGAACCCATGTATCCCATGTATTACACACATATTCACTTAACCGGTGCTACTAAAGCTACAACGCTACCTATGCACAAAAACAAGAGCTGCGCTAAAATTCCCAGGGTGCTTTCCACCAAGTCGTCCACCTCGCCCAGCAAAAACCAGCCAAGGGGGGCCCGGCTTCTTGGGAGCTGTCTGTGGCCTGTGCTAGGTAAGTCTACACATGCATCTTTAATCCACCGGGGCCCTGCCCTACTCGGGGCCATTTTTACTTATTACTTGTCCGTCCTGTGTAGAGAAGAGGTACAGGCACAGGCGTAGGCGTGTGCGTGTGTGCTGTGCGCGCCTGTGTGATGATGGCACGCCTCATTGCCGCGAGCAGTCCCATACCGTTGATCTCGAATCCTTGTCATCAGTAGATCGGATATAAGGCAGCAAAGTTCTTGCTTGTGGCTTTACTTAGTCCTCTCTCAGTCTAGGACCATAGAGGCGAAGCCACCTGCTCGGCCCCATCGGATTGGATCCTCTCTGCACAAGATACATGTACCGTAGATGGATGGATGGAGGTCAGCAATGATGGTATACTATGTATGCATGTAGTACACTACCTAAAATCCTCTCATGCACCCTCGGTCGGCCGGTCGTTCGTCGCTTGCCGTGGCAATCGAGCAGCAACAGTATTGACAGACAGAGGCCAGCGTGTGATGCCGCCTCTGGCCGGGCTATAATCCCATTCACATTCACATCGCCAACTCCACTACAGGCCGGGACCAAGATTTCATCACGTACCTACATCGTACTATGTCTGCAGTAGTCAGGGCAGCGGGATCTGGCGAGATGGCCTGGCTCTATTTTCTTTACGTTACCTCGAGCCGGCCAACGAGCAATGGGCAGCGTGCGATAACCCGTCGGACCTCTACTGAGTAGACATGTCAGCGCAGAGGGGGGCTGTGAAGTGGCCTGGCCCCACCTGGACTGCTGCACAAGGAACTGATATTGTCATGCGAAAAACGTCCAGTAAACTCGGGAGTTCAGGATCTTGCAGGCATAAGACGGCCTGATCGCAATTGGCGGGCTGGCGCCGACCTTTGGACGATGCGGTATATGCATTTGCCCCTATAACTGCAAGCCAGCGGCCTTGAGTGAAGAGTAAGACTAATAAGAATATGAGGCAGAAGGACTTTCAGGCTGTGCGCCACCTGATACAATGCGTCTTAACAACTGTGCTAGCGAGCGATTTAAGTATGGTGTGGTAGCATGCATCATTAGGGGAGACCAGTGCAAAAGTACCTATTGTACGTACAAGTATGTAGTGTAGAACCAGGGCGAAGGAATTGATGCCTGGTCTGAAGGAAGTCGTCCAGAGATCCGAAGCCACATCCACAACCAGAGAGACATGTCGAATCGCGGAATAACATGATGCATATCTATCTGCATAGAGATGCTTCAGATCTCGCTCGCCCTTGCAACTTTCCCATGTGGGCTATCGGCACCCACTATTACCTATAGACATAAGACGAGCCGAGAGCCCTACGGCAGTAAAACATAAACACAATAATTGAAACCAAGAAAGATTAATATATGAAGCACTCTAGTCGAAACCAAGGATGAGAACTTTCAAGTTTCTATGTAATTGCGTGGGCTATGGCTACTTGAGCCACCGACACAGTAATAAGTTGATTTTATATGCCAGGTTAGTTGGCCTGAATTAGTTGTTTACTTCAAACCCGCCATCGATCTATAGATATTTCTTGAATGCGTGGACATTAAGCCATCCCCCTTTTTTTCGTCTTACCTGTGAATATGAGAGTAGTTAGTTATATTTTACAACTAATAGCTAGGTATGCGACTCATTCTCCTTGGCAGAGGAGTCTTATAAGGCACACTAAGCGATCAAGAAAGACTGCCGTTTAGGGGTAGCGCAGAAAACTAAAGAAACACCTGAGCGGGAACAAGTGGTTTCAGGTGGCAGGGGTATTGGCACCGCTGTTCCGTTAAGAGACTTGATATGCTTTTTTGCATATGACTGTAAAGTGACGTTCAAAGGGGGGGGGGTAGATCTCATGGAGTTACCAAAGAAGAGTAATATAGGCGGCTTTAACACGTGTATAACCACCATTTCTATGTGCAAAAATAGATATCTTGCTCATGAACATCGACGTCGAACGAGGGTAGAACGATGACGAGGAATCATCGTCAGGTTAGTTTTGCCAGCTTTCTGACATGCTCGCTTAATCGCATTCCACGATCGCCACCCCTCTACTCCGCATCCCGAAGAAAAGCCTAGGGAGACGAGTGACTTGTTATGGAAGACCCTACCTAAAACGTAAACATGCCCGAGTTTGTTGTCATGGGAGAGAAAAGAGTATGTAGGTGAAGGTCATTAACAATATAAGAGGGGAAAAGAAACGATTACTCTACCGGCACAGGCATAACGGTAGATAGTGTCTTTCTAGAGGTCCATTGTTCTAAACAGCTTCTTGGCCTTCGCTGCCTCGGCTGTCTCAACAGATGAGAAAGTTATGAATAATGAAGTTAAAACACTGAATCAGGACAGAAGCTTGGCCCGAGGCTACCTAACCAAAAGGACCTAGCGCGTGCATGATGTTCTGTGACCATCACAGAAGAGGCATCACTCGAACGTCATTCCGAAAGTCAAAAACTCTCAGCTGGGGCGAGCTTAAAAACCTACCTAGTCTCCCACTCCACAAAGCTGGCCCGACATCCACCCAATGGTCACTCCATCCCCACTTATACTCATGAGTTCACACAGGCTTTGAGGTTATCTCACCATCTCAAACTTACCAAAGGCCTGGGTGGAAATCAGGTTACCTTGCGGCGAGAATACGTTATTCCTGTCTCTCCAGGCAGCCCGTCTCCTCGCGGACGTTCCGTGTAGAAAACTACATATTGCTATTTAGGGGAATGGTGGCACACATGGAAACGCATGACTAGAGAAATAAAAATAAAAATAAAAATAAGGTCATTGGGCTACTATACTATATTCATGGTTCTAGTGAATAAGATCTTGCGCCAGCGGAGATTTATGATGCCATTGCCTTGTTCTTAGCCAAGGTCCACTTATACCGAGCTAGCACACACTGCACTGTGCTGTGACTAGCAGATCACCTTGAGTCAATATAAGGTATACATATACCCTATACAACACCTGCCTGCTCTACAGTAGTGCTTTCCATACCTACAGGTTTACTCACATGTATGGTGCATATGTAGCAAGGCTAGGTAGGCTCTGGTTTGCGTCAACGGTTTTCTGCATGCGATTGGCCATACAGGCTCAATGCAATTCGCTGGGAATTCCATTATCACTGCTGCCATGGGAAAATCTCACAAGGGTATTCTGCAAAAGCCGATCTGATGCTCGGTGCTGTCCAGGCGAGCTGCTCGATGTGGTTGGCTGAAACCAGCAGATTCTCGTGTCCATTTTTGGCGCGCATGCGAAAAGTGGGCATCAGATCCCATCATCCCAGATAGACTCGCAGCGCAACGTGCCGTTTGCCTGTCTCGGTCTCTGATATGATTGGCATGGCGGCCGACATGGAGCCCTGGGGGGGGCGCCACCCCTGGCGTGTCCAAGTTGGCCCTTTAGGGGCCCTTCATGCTCTTGACGTAACGGGCGCGTGGGGAGACGCTGTTAGAGCGGCTCGGTCAACGGCGTGCAAGCAATAAGTAGTAATAAATCTCCAAATCACCCAGTTGACTCGGATTTTACTACTGCTCACGTCAATCGATGATCTCAACCGCACAGGGCTGCACAGCCACTGACTCGTTGAAGTCTTATCCCGAAAACCCTGACCGAATATGCAATACGTACCGTCTTTGGCGTTACCAGACGCAACGCAATCCCGTTCGGTACCTGACTTGCTAGCTCAACCGCCCCAAGTACCGACGTTGGAGCCGCCTCAGCCCCTCAACCTTGACGTTGAAGGGGGTTGCGCCGGGCTTATTGTGATACTGCGATAACACACATTAGTCGTGGTTATGGTCATTAATTAGCCTTGGGCTGTATCCAAAGGGACTAGGTAACTATACCACGGTGTGATGCGCCGTTCGTGATGCTACCTTCGACAACCACATCGTCCGAGTGCCCAAGTGCTTGTGACATCTTTGCGACAAGTCACACACACATACACGCACATAGACATTCTCTCTCATCTCGTAGATGACACTTTGGCTACTACACGGACCTCGACCTATGACATGGTCTCGTGGAGTCGACCTGAGATGAGACAAGTCTTGCCTTGCCGCTACCTAAGGAAGATGATGCTTGATAGTTCCTTGGGTTAGGTTGGGTTAGGTAGGGTTAGGTAGGCTATGCGGAGAATTACCTACAGGTCTAGTAAATTGCATTACCTAATCCTCGCTGGGAGTTACGGATGGTTGCTTGTGCACGTTCTTAGGTTAGGTAGGCGCAGGGTCTGTGTGCTTTTTTTTTTCTGCATTCTTTCCTTTTCTCTTCCCATGGGTTTTATTAGGTAATGACGGGTGTTCACCAGATTCATTCCTAGTAGTCGGCCGGCGTTAGTGCTGGGATGGTTTCACAAGGCTATACCCACCTTGGTCTAGACTGAGTCTGGGGTCCTGCTAGCTTGTTTCTATTTTCGAGCCCACCCAAGACCACCCCCAAGACCACCCCCAAGCCCACGACACCCACCAAACCCACCAAACCCACCGTCGGTCCACCAATTCAAGGTCCAATGGATCTCGCCAAAACTTTTCTATCTCCCCGACACCAGTTTTTCTATCCCATTCTGCTTTTACTTAAACAGCGACATGATCAGCAGTCCAGTCCAGGTTCAAATAATTTGCCAAGACTAAGAACCGCGATCGATGCAAGCGACTAGCGCGTCTATGGGGAAATGCCTTTTCGTCTGATTCCTTTAACCGTTATAGTAAATCGCGCTTCTCACTCCAGATACAACGTTTCATGATCTTCGCCCGCTTCAAAGAGAAAATCCTCCGAGCTTCACTAGACGCATAAAAGTTCCAACCTTTCTTCTAACGTCATCAACTGCGACGCAATCCCTCGTTCGTTGACCAGTCCGAGCGCAAGTCAATAGGCTAATACACACCAGCTATGTATCGCATTGTCGGCTCATGTTGCTGCTGCTGCTGCTGCTGCTGCTGGCGGTCAGCTGCAGAACTGACCCTCTAGATAGACGATCTGTATTGCCTGCCGGAGATGTGGTTTGAAAGTTGGAAGACTCCTTGCTAGCGACCGCATGATCGAGCTCCACCTCCACTAGCTGCGCTGCGGTCTTGGTTTGTTGCTTCGGACGATTACTGCCACTAACATGAATAACCTTCTCCTCGGCGGAAGATACCCCGATAGACCTCTGGCTCAGGACCAAGTCCAAGTCTAACGAGATGGTATCTCTAGTCAACCACACTCCCATCCCTACCCTGGGCCAACAATCATTGCCCACCGTCACACAAGCTGAGGTCTTGCTTCCCATCTCTCAGCATCCTCTTCCTGCCACGTCTCGTAGGCTTGTGCTATCATCCCCAGGGCATTGGTAGATGCTGCCGCGTCCCGTCTATCACAAGAACACATGAGAAAGCGGTGAGCGAATTACTTGCAGGGCCGTCGAACTGCATTTCGGCCTTTGGGTGGTTGAACTCAACTGTCGTACCTCAGTACGTGCATTGGGGAGCATGCAGGTTCCCAATAGGCAAGGACCTCTAGGGGACCTTCTAGCCTTAGGTTAGCATTCTGTGTCTCTCTCCTCATTCCTCACTTCCATGAGTCGATGGGGTCCTGTCACACGCCGAACACAGACGCCAGCACAGACTTAGGCAAGTAGCTTTTTTGCCTACAAAGCACGATGTGACGCGACACTCTGGGAGTGTTAGGAACTTTGGAGGGGTCTATCTTCCCAGTCCCGATTCGTGAGATCAGGCCCGAATCGCTCTAGCGGGTCTGGGCATGCAGAAGCCATAGAACGTCTAAGAACGACTAGAAAACGGCGTGGGATGCAATGCCGCCCTGCCAGTTCACCATGACGACAGTGATGCAAGGAGCCGATTTGCTGGGAAACCTTCTTGCTACCTATATTTAGACATGATTCTAACCCCAATAGGCTCAAGCACCTCGCAGCTAACCATGTGACCACACAGCATGAGTCTGGTGGAGATCAGCCCAGATAGCCAGATAGCCGGCCCCGAAGGCCCCGGCATCATCACCACTTTTCTAGCTTTTGATTTGAAATCGCCATCCGTGCCAAGCTTCGTTGTCGGCCGATGACCACAGAAAAGTCTCGTTAGGGTTCACCCTGCCCCATTTTTCTTTGCGCCCGACAGGATTCGGCTTTGCTTCCGGGCAGGCGAACATCTAGTAGTATTAGTTGCATGCCTCGGTAGATAGACACACGCTGGATTATAGGGAACATCCCCGGACCTCTTCCACCGGTCAATCTGTTACTTCTACCAAGTACTTCACCGATTTAATCTAGAGGGGAGAGGAGCAAGATGCTTTGCTTATTTTATATTCAAACAGAGAAACGCAGACAGAACGCCATGACGCAGTTTGTCTGCAGTACAAAGTGATGGAGTCCCATGCGAGACAATTCATCCTCGATCAGACTTCGCTTCCTGAGAGGCTAGCACACCGCAAGAGGATTGTAAGTCATCACTTGGGATCCGGTGGCACGATCTTCTCCGGGCTGCTGTGTGTGAAGAAGTTCTACACTGATTACAATAACTATTCCCCCCATCTCATTAGTTTTCACCCTACGGTTTATACTAAGAAAGTCGTGCGACGGCTAGAAAGCACTGCCCCCAATTTATTAATTCAGCTGAAAGCAATTCTGCAAGCTAGTTAAACCGGCGCCCTACATGTGCACGACAGAAAGTCGTTGAATGGACTTACTTAAACATAGTCCCACTTGCAATGGCCTCTAGCTCGCGTGGTGGGATGCTAGATCCTCGATGTTGCTTGGCGAGTCACAAGCACCATACCTTTGTTATTATCCTTGGCATCAAACCACATATCCACGCGCATTAGCCATCTGTTTAGCGACGAATTCGCCTCACACGCGCCACATTCTCACCCATAGACCGGGTGTATTATATCTCGAGTCTTATCAGGGTAACGGTCCATCCGGAGGCATATGATAACCACGAACACTTTAATGTAACATTTTTCTTTCTTACCGCCTTATCGCCTCCACGATAAATTACCATGTGCAACTACACGACCGACCGCACCATACCGCCTGTCGGGTTAGCCTATCTGATGTATCATGTCTCTTAGGACGAAGCTCGACCAAACCCCGAGGTTGATATCTTGAAATGAGCTCTCCCCATATGTCGCGCCGTAAGCCGTAAACAGTAATCAAAAAGCGTGATAACCGCCCGAATGACAGATACATAATTCTTCATTCACTCATACGTGGCAGATTGGGCTCTAGCTCTCTATTAATTAATATCTCGACATTAATAAAGATAGACTCCCATTTAATGTGATCGATCCTCACTTTCATTTTTCTGTTTTGCATTATATTGTGATTGCAGGAAACATCGACACCACAACCTTGCCCTACGTATGTATCATAGATGACAGCTCGCAATATGGCGATCATGTCCAGGTAAACATGTGATCTTCATGCAGGTGACTAGAGTCTTTTCTATGTCCGCGGCCAATTCATGGTGATACATAAGCTTAGCATAGACTTCATGCCCGATTCTTCACAAAACTTCATTGGACGAGAAATATAATTTCATATAGATGCAGACGGTCTACATAACAACAATCTCTGCCCACATCGTCAGCTGCTAGACTTGAGGCGCGAGGCGCTCAAACTACATATGATTCTACACTAAATTGTATTACACCGTGGAGTTTTGTGGGGACTATCATTATAGCATCAAACAATACCTTACAGAGTTCGAGTCGGCATCATCCGGGGGAGAGATCCACGCTTCCATTCACTTGTCTGGCCGGTCAGAATCTTCTAGCTCCGCCGGTGTCTTCCGTTTCACCCGGTCCTGGGTGATTTGGACCATCCCAATCAATGCTTGATTAGGAACAGCATGAGGACTTTTTTCTTTTGTCCTTCAGAGTCGACAGCGGCCTTGATGCAGGAGGCGTTGACATCGCGATGGATCTTTTTCTCGTCCCGCCAGGCCGGCACGGATCCTCTGGGAGCCTCTGAACCTGGGCTGCCTCACGCCTCCATAGCCCCTCCATACACAGTTATTACTCGGCTCCATCTATCGTACGTTGCGGGTTATGTCAGATCTTAATTTGGTCTTATTTTTCTATGGCCAAGACAAAGCTTGCTTCTTTTCTGCATGCAGCGCTGGCTGTCATGTCATAGCTTCCATTCCACCAAGTAGGTACGTAGTTCTACTTTGTTTGTCTCGTGGCTCGTGCTCCATGCCATTAGAAACATTACAGGTTGATCAAGATGACGGTGAAGGTGAGGGACGATTAGAAGAACAAAACTCAATGGTCTAGAAGGGCTGATCATCTTGATAGAGCCACGCCTGGACCCAGGTACTTGCTATAGACTCTCATATACTTTGTCCTGCACTTCGGGGCTTGAGCGGTATGTATGCAATATAATTAATTACCTCCTCTAACTTCAATTTACTTAAGAGAGGACCCCTGAGGCATTGCCGGCTGAGGTACTTGGGTTCCCCATCACGCTCACGTTACTTACATCTCGATCTATAGACTAACATATAAACCCTAGCGCGTGGCAATAAGGGATTCGCTCCCCTGAGGTGAGATCGCCGGCCTCACTACTGTATATCACCCCCCCCCCCCCGGCACGGTGATATCGAAAATCGCGAAATCGCGAGAATATTATTGATGGACCCACGAGGCATATACACGTTTTATCAATAACACACTTCCTCGAGAAGTCAAGTACAAAGCTCGGTAACACCGTGTGAGAATCAACCTACCAAGCCTTGTGGCCGGCACATGGGGAGTTTATCTCCCTTCTTGATCTGTCTCTCTTTCTCTCTCTGCTTGACCGATCTTCATAGGGCTTCGCCGCTGCCCCAGGAAGAGTCGAGCTTCGGAGAATAATGTAGTGTTCACGATCGGCAGCGAGGATGGTGTGTTCTGTGCTTCCCGCTTGTGACTAAGCATATCGACAACCAACCGGTACCTCGTCCGGCACGGCGAATCAGATCAACGTTGTGCTTCCAAAGGGGGGTCAGTCCTCCAGAGCCCGTTGAGATTTGGTTCCCCTTGGCAGACAGGGCCATATATGATGGACATATGATTCTCCAGCAATTTATGTAACTTAGGTAACTGAGCGGCACTCACTGGCTCGATGTATTTAGCCCTTTGCATGTTGAGTTGTTCTGGCCCTGGGGATTGAACAAATAATCTCCCTTCTCAGCCCTATCGCCTTGGGCCCAATGCACGCTGGAGTATAGCACAGTCTACGTGGCCAAGACCAGAGAGACCCAACCGAGCGGCCGGGGTTCGTTGTCACCATTAAACTATATCGAAGGGCGAACGAGCTCCGGATAGAGGTCTGCACTACTACCGGTGCCAAAGAGCACCCAAGATGACCATGGCTCCCACAAAAGACCAAGCAGTATACGCCCATGGTGGAGGCGAGAGTATAAGAAAACAAAGGAACGTAGTAGCTACAGCGAGGCTCAGCCTCCAGTAATTTTAGAACAGTTCGAAATGCATATTCTGTGTAGAAATACAGTTGGGGCAGGGCGCGTCCGCCGATCGCGTGTGTTGCGCCTCGCCTATCTCGCCGACAAAGTCCCGGGTTATACTTCTGACATATACCACAATAACGGCCCTGCCCTGGCTACAAACGCACAGCCCTATCCAACCGCCGAGGAATAGCCAGCAAGAGCGCAAAAGAAAAAAGAAGAAAAAGCCACTTACATGAATGAACATGCAATTTTTTCAGGGGTCCCTCTTTTTCTTTTTCCTTTTTCTTTCCAAAATCCATCGAGAAGGTGGCAGATAGATTGAAGCAAGTGGATAAGATAGGGGGGCACGGGCGACGGGGAACGGACGTTGGGGGGGCCGAAATTTTTCGTTGTATCTAGAACAGTCACGAAAAGACGGAATAGGCATAAGGAAGCCCACAGGAGGACCACGAGATGCGCTGGGATAGCCAGACGCACAAGGGGAACGGCAGGGGAGGGGGGCGGGCGGCGGACCAGGGTGGAAACATGGGGCCCTGACTCGAGTGCCGACTAATTATGGCGCACGATTTGCTGACTTGTGGCCGAAAGAGGTAATATCTTTCAAGGCCCGCGCTTGGCGGTCCCCTGTTGACGTGGCGACGTCATTCTGGGTTGCCGGCGCGCGCGGTTGGATGGCTGGCTGGGCGGCCGGCCGGAATAGGATGGTATGGGGGATTAAAATGGAATGGCCACAACGCATGGGGGAATTGGGGGTGGGAGAGAAAAACCTACCTACTGAACAGGGGGGAAATAGTAATTTGGCACAACTGGCAGTCCAGTCCACAAAGGTTCTTCTTTTTTTTTTTTTTTGCTTTTATTTTATTTTACTACGACGGTAATTTTACCCTCTTTGCCCCGGGTATATTTGCAAGGGGCGGGAAAGCGAAAAGGCGGGGCGTTTATGTAGCTGTCAGCCGGGAGCATAGAATGGAAGATTAAGAGGCCTTATAAATTATACTATATAGGTAGATATCGAAGAATCGAGAGTAAGAAAAATCACCCCAGTCAGTAAATTACTTTACACTAGTTTCTTTTTTTCTTTTTTTTTCTGCAGAACAATATCATACCAGGTATGTAATTCTATACATTGGCCCAAAATTGCATGGTGCCCTCCCCAACTTTCGCTATATGCATGCATGTTATAGAGGTAGGTAGGGGTTGGCGCTGGCCCAGGGTCAAACTCAGCCCCGATAATACCACGACCCTTACAGATAGACGCACACACAGACGCAGACGCACACCCATACTATCGAAATCTAGCTCATATACCTAGCCATTCGTTAACCTAGATGTGAATAGTACAGTAAGTAGGTACCTAAGGTAGTCATCAAATGCCCTTTTGATGACCATGCCATCCATACCCTTCCGGCCCGCCACAGATGTTACGTGACTTTTTTCTTCTTTTCTCTTCTTCTCCCGAGACTTAATGAACTGACTAGGTATGTAACTTGCTAATCTGACACCCCCCTACCTTCCAATCCATTCATCCCCCTTTTCACTGCTGCGAAAACACACAGCCAGGGGGGGGGGTGTATGTCTGTGTGTGCGTGCGGCCGCCGTGATGTAAAGTTTATGTATTGCAAGCCATTATCCCATGTTAGAGATCGGGTCCCCTGATCGCTGCTCGCAGGGCGGGGACGACGGGAGGGAACAAAAAACACCAAAGTGGAAAGGATACAAGGGTTAGCGCACCCGGCCGGTAATGATTTTGCCTCGAAGCCTCATTAATGCCCCCCCTAGCTGGGTTTAGCCTACCTAACCCAGCCGTTTGGGTCACAACGGTTTTATGTTCTTCTTTTCTTCCCTTCCTCTTCCCTTCTCATGAGCACAGCGTGGAGATCTCCATAATAAAAGTAAAACGGTGATGTATCATTAACTTCTCACGTCAGCAGGAGGGGGGGGTGTAGGAGAGGGGCGTGTATGGTCTTGTTTGAAGGAGAATGAGAAAGAACAAAGAAAAAAAAACCTCCCGAAACTTCTCCTAATTTGTCTAGGCCACAAATCAAACTTCACACTTGAACAGGGGATTTTATTGTACATATTCTTTTAACAGGGGTTCGCAGATCGCGTGGTCTACAAAAAAAGAAATAATCAAAGATCTAAATTATATGAGTTTACTCGAGACGACGTGGCCGAGGCGAAGACGGGCTGTACAAACAAGCAAACAAACAAAACACTGCCCTCGGCCGTACATGCGATCTTCGCGGTAATATGGATGGAGTGGTAATGAATGACAACAAAGTACCGAGCGTCATCGGTTAACGCGATCAGGGGCTCGGTGTGCGCACAGCTGAGTAGAAGAAACCTCATCTGTTGCTGGGTTGGTTTTCTTGGCTGAAGGACGAAATGCCCCTGGAAGGGGGGGAGGAGGAGGGGGCACTTACACTGAATAGGCTATTAGGGGGTAAGAAAGGGGTGGCGAAGGGATCTGTCATGCATCGATGGATGCAACGAAGGGGAATCGCCATGTCATATATCTGCATCTTTTCTTATCTCCGAGCGTAAGATTCCAAGGCGGTCTGCCTGGAGGAGTATTAGTCATTAAATCGGCTACGGAAAAGCAGATGGCGAATGGTTGAAAGGTTGTGTCGAGAAGCAAGATCAATAAGCAAACCAGTAATCTGTTTCCTACAGGCAACTAGGATCCTCGAGATATACGCGGGCTTCATGGACGATAGAGTACGCGTTGGTAAGGGGAAGGGGTATCATAAGATTCCTAGCTCTAAGAAATTCGGTTTGACACGAACAACTCCTAAACTTCGCTTCTTATTCCTCGAACGCATCCGGTTCGCCCTGAATATCTAGATGGTTGAGACCTCCTTGGTCGAGAATCCTAACCGGAAACTAGAAATTCGGAAGTTAGATATGTCTATCTATGGGCAAGAATGTACCTCTCTATCATATTACTAGGTATTAGGGCCCCTTTTATTCTTATGACTACCAGCTCCAGTGAAGAGGAATTACAACTATGGCATACGAGCTAGACACCGCAATGATTACTATGAATTAGTATGTTATTCCTTAAACTGCAACCGCGCAGACAAAGTCCCTACTTGCCACGTTAATCGACGCTTATATATGTGTAGTGATATATACAACCTGGATTCATTTAGTTGAAGATACGAAGAATATACCAGACTTGAGAGGCTTTGTATTTGCTGAATAGAATGTGCTTATATTACATACTCATGTTTTCGTCTGGGGGATAACTACATGAGTATCGAAAGTTGCCAAACTGTGGCAAACCTACAACGGAAAGGCTATGAATCTTTAGTTCACTAATATCGTCCACAATCACCTCCTCCCTCCTTCGCCTCTCCTCCTCATCTCTCTACTACATCGTAGGACAGGGTTGTAGAAGGTGCTCCCTTACCAACCAGTATAGATATGGTTAGTTGGAAATAGAGGTCGCTATTATAGGCCTTGACATTATGGCGACAAAGCATGAGGTGAAAATATAGTACCTAAGTCGTTTAATCATTCCCATGCCTGTCGAATTTCAAACCAGATGTGACTAGGTAAACAACAGTAACGCTGGAACCGTAGTCAAAACAAAGCTACGTACTGCAATCTTGGTGGTTCGATATATGTGCTTTGAACTGAAGCTATCTACATACCTTCTACTAAGGGGGTTCTTTGACTATGCCTCGACCAGTTGGATTACAGGAATAGTCTAGGTTACAGAAAGTTGTTCGATTATCTCCCATATGGTGGCAGCATTATCTGCTTCGTCGAGATCCTGTAGTAGGTGTTCGGGCCCTGAGTCTCGTATGATTAGTTCTTGGTCACAATTTCGGTTTCGGCCGGCTCGATCGTGACTACTCGATTGTGACCGAAGACTCTTCATATTCACAAGCTTAGGTTCGCTATCTATTTTGTCTAGAGATAAGCGATTCCCAGACTCGTTGTATGTCAAGGACTCTTTAGGAAGTTTGATAGGCATCAGGTCCGTAGTAAATGAGCGTTATTCCCGGCGTGCCGAATGTTCTCCGCGGTTTGATACCTGTACTCTCAATGCCACACCACCTAGTAGGAACGTCTAGAAGATGTGAACAATCTACATCAAATTGATATCCCTACAGCAGCTTTCTTTTCCTTCTTTTTCTTTATTTCTTCAACTCTTTCTCGTATGTTTGGTCATCAGCTTTCGGTGATAATAATGCCAATAATAACCGGGTCTCTACAACCGTGGATATCTGTATCCACTAAATCAGCACACCCTAGAACATATCACTCACGCGTCTACCGACGACGCGTAGTCCGCGACGCGGATGTCGTGCCTGCTCTCTATCTTTTCCGCGTGTTCCAACTCGACGGCATCCCTGCCTCACCGCAGCTTATATTGGAGGCCTCTAGGTATAAGAGGCTTCACCGCCCCGGGGCCCTCATAAGTAGATTTGCCTGTTGGCTTTGGGACATTTCCAACCTCGCGAGCCGCTAAGGTCCCCTAAGTTACTGCCCCCCCACCATGTATAACTGCCGTCGAGTTATAGATACCCGGCCCCCGCTAAGCAGAGTGTGGCCTTGACCGCCCAGTGCCTAGTGCCTAGTGCCTAGATGCATGACGAGTGCATCTCAGAGGGTACTCGGACACAGTGGAAGTGACGGAAGAAGAAGGATGGGAGAGCTTGGTGCCTGAGAGGGATGGTAGTAAGTGTGACCCATCCCCTGTCTCCAGCCTGGCGCCAATGATGGCGATGCGCGGTGAGCACTCTTCTGCCAAACCAATGGACATTATGACACATGGTTGTCAATAGGGGCATATATTTCGAGTTGTAGGGTAACACATCATGCCAGGAACACCTTGCTTCCAGCAGCACACGTGGTTTGATACTCGCCTGCAGTTCCACAAATTATCGAATGGATGCTTTAGCCCATGGTTTAAGGCGAATATACCAGCCCTATGTGCCCGTTCCATGGTAACGTAGGGCTGTCTGTCCTCCACGTTACGCTAGCCCGCCTTCCGGACCTCTCGGTCGACGTTGGGCAAATGACACTGCTCAGACCGTGAACAACTGGTTAATTTGGCGGGATATAGAACCGAAGGCCTAGACCGGAAAGGAAGGATACCAAGGAGAGTCATTGCCTATCATGATTGGGCCGCTTCTAAGTGATCAGAGCCTCTGCATAATCTGTCAAAGGGGGCTTCCTGATGGAAAGTTGGATCGTGCACACGGGAGGTAGCCGGCAATTCGGATATCCTAGATTACCAAACTAACGCGTAGGAGAGCACTCCGGCCTGATAGAGACTTATAACTCGGACTAATCCGCGCGAGATCAATCCCTAGTTACTAGCGTGGGCACGAGCCCTGGCGATGGTGTCGTAGCTCTTATACGCTACCTTGTACCTGCTTTCTTATCTCTGCGTACCTGGACTAATCGCGTTCTGTATAAGCCCAGTTCAAGTAATCTCTGCAAATACGTCTCAACACAGTTAAGACGGGCAACCCGACGTGAAGATACCAAGTTAGTTAGGCCAAAATTTCGACTCTTGTTACCCTAAAGGGATAACACTGTACATATAGCACAAGATGAGAGGTGAAGGGGGGCTTGGGCATGCAATGTTCAGATCGGCGTCTGAGTAGAACCCGGATCGGCATTTCCCACGGCTACTTCGCCTTGAAGCAAAGGTGAGTTGTATCCATGTTCGAGTGATTCTACCCAATCGAGTGCATTTTGGCTAGCATGTGCATCTGTGCATGCCCAAGTCCCCAATTTTTAAAGACCGTTGCATCTTTATATTAGGATCATATAACAAGGCTGGCCAAGACGCGTGCCGCTAGTTCTGTCTTTGGCCTAGATGTCTCTGCAGTGCCAACTGCCAATTTCCAGTCTCCGGAAGATATATTGAGAATGCTTACTCAGTTTGCCAATATCGCTAAGTAACGTTTAAGCTCATTGCCTCATGTACCTATATTGCATTGATGTTAATTTCTCCATTCTAAAATGGGCACACTCCCGCCAAATCCGGACTGGTGCGTGTGTGAGTTTCTAACTCTCAATATGAAACAGCCGCGAAGAACCTTTTCTCATGCAAGATCCATTGCCGGGGAAGCCGAACCACTATAGCTATGTTCGGACTAGACTGGACTTCGGCGTGTGCTAACAAAGAACCTGAGTTCCTAATATAGTATAGATAGGTACGCTATGCAATACATGTGGTTAACTAGGTAGACTTGGGATATATTGTATTAAATAACGTCTTACTAATCAATACAAACGACTCGGACAACCAACATCTTTAACAAAGCTTCCTCATGTAATCAAAGTGAGGATCACCAAAAATACCTACCAAAGCATAAATCACTGTCAATATATCTAAAGCGCCACTACTACATTGGTGGTGTCGGGGGTTAATGATCAGCATGATATAGAAAAATAGAATCACTTTTGTGGAACTATTTACATCTGTGAATATAATGCCTCCGAGGAATACCACCTTCGAATTATACCCAGGGCTAGGCAGCGGGATGCAAATCCATGTCACGTATAGTCACCTAGGTATACGTGCAACAGCTTTCGAGCACCATCCGAAAGAACTAACTAACAACCATTACGGTGCTGTACGCTTGACCAAAAACCGACTGTAGAGACGATAAGCCATCCTCTCTCGCTGAAGACTTCTCATCTATGTGGCAATGCTAGTCATAATGATTCTCCTATGTTGGACCTTGTGGGTGATGTTTCATATAGTTGTATTCATGATGGCCTGTACCTATGTAGTCTTGCTGGAATACTAGAGCTGTAGCCAAGTATCTTATCTACGGCTTATGTAAGTCTCTAACATCCCGTGTCAAGAGAGCCTCATGGCTTGCGATGGTGTAATACGATATATACGAGTGTTCATGAGGAAAAGAGGCTATCTAGATGTAAAAGAGTTATCTAGCTGTGTACCTTTAGTTCTAGCTCTCCGTGCAGCAACAGCCTATCCCAAGAGGACGCCCGCATCATGGCACCCTGCGTCTTAAACCGATTCCGGGAACCTCCTAGTTTCGACAATATTTGTTTGCTTGAGCAGCTCACTCTGTCAAGAGCTTCTAAGGAAGTTGGCTATGTAGCCTAGAGCGTCGAGGAGAACTTGGCTATTAGGCTGGTAGGGGGAAACAACTATGCTATTTGTATGTGCAAGAGACCAGCTTGGAAGAAGTAACTTGAGTCTCACTCCTACTTCTGGTCCTTCGCGTAGCAATGTTGTTAATTAAAATACAACGGCATCTGCATTATGGATAGTAAAGCTCAAGAAACAATGTGACCATGCCGGCTTGAAGGGATGACTAGGGAAGCCCTTACGCTTGAAAATGCGAGTAATCCCCAGAGCTAGCTTGTGGTTGACCTAAGTATCTAGTGTCACGATGCCTTCTAGCATAGATAGGGGTAACCGTCATCTTGTTTTGTGAAGAAGTTGTAACTGTAGGTACACTAGGAATAGTCGCTTTACGTGACAATAGCTCCTTTAATATCCCCAGCTCTGCCTTTACCTACGATAACTCTTACCACTCCGATTCATAGTTGGTGCCAGCTACATCAACGAGTCACTAGTGCATCCTATGACACCTAGTAAGTTGGTTCGAGGACCTTCTTGACATAACGGCTAGATGCTTTATACCGTATTTGATTCGATAGCACCCGTTGACCTCGTGTATCGGTAGGGTATTTAGTGTAAGTATTGTGTCGCCTGATTCCTCCGGTAACTATTGCTCGTACTAGTTGTCATAGAATTATAGATATCTTGAGGATGGCCCCTTTTCTCTACATAAACACCCACTATATAACCTACCAGCGGAGGTTGTCGATTAATTTCTAATAGAGCAGATGGACGTTGCCTGAACTGAAGGGTGATTTCACAATCCTAGAAGGGCAAGCTAACGTATATTTCACTGGGGTCTCCTATCGGTAAAAGACAAACTATGTGACGGAACAGGATTGGACGCACAGAGTAATTATACGAAGCATCACGATACCTGCTACGGTAGGGTGTCAACGGTATTGCAGCGCGGAGAGCCATAACTAGAGGTACATTCGCAGCTGGCCATTCTTCACACACACAAGATAAGAGGCTCTTTTTTCTCGAGTAGCCTTGTCTTCGTGGCTTTCCACACTGCCTGGGCCCTATTCCTTACCCCAGACGAAGCTGCTAATACGAAGGCTTGAAGAGGATCAAAAGAATATATCCTTCCCCCCCTTCCCCCCCGATAGACAAGAAGTAATACAATAAACTGGGACCAAAACCAAGTCATACTACCTCAAATTAGTCCCCAAGAAGGATATAGGGGTCATTGTAAGGATCTCGGTTAAGAGAGTAAAAATGATGTTCTTTATCTAACACCTCTTACCCATCATGCCAGGTGAAGACTACGAAGAGTAGTCAAACTCCCTACTCATGGGCCGACAGCAGCAGAAAAAGAGAAGAGGCTTAATACAAGTCAATACGACGAGGACAAGTGAGAAGTTCCACGGATTTCATTTATCGTCACGGGTAGTCCCAAGTCGCAAACCGCCCCGGCCCCCCCTTTCCCAAATACCCCTTTTCACATGCCGGCCTCAGCTTCACTAGGGGTCGGTTCCTACGGGGGGATGAAAAACGAAGCTGATGAACGGGCCTGCTCGATACCCTTACGTGGTGGTAATCATCATTTAGTTATTGACAAGGGCGCACCGAGGCACCGAGGCCTAGCATCTAGATTTTTATACAAGAAGCTACGTTATAAGGGCCGGGAAACTGAGTCGAACTTAGTATGATAGAGAAGGATAAAGAAAGAGAGACTTGTAAATTCGAGCTGAGAGGGGGAAGGGAAGGGGATCAAATGAAAATGCGTTTGATCGCTCGAACTTTGCCCTCCTCCTCCCTCTCCTCCTCCCTCCCCGGCGTCTCTCCCAACCCACAGAACTATTGCCAAGAGTAAAGTATTCTCGTGTTTTCCCAGGCGTCAAGGACCTTGAGTTCTCGCAAAGAGATGGATGTAAGAGGGAGCCACACGAGGGCTGAGAGAGAGAACGAAAAAAAAAAGAACGTGGAGTATACTACACCATACGGATGAAACCCGAGTTACCCTCGCCTAGTCTTTTTCCCTTCCCCTCTACGTCTAACGTCTCCCCTTCTCGTCCCCCTTTGAATGCTCCAAGGGGGTTTCACCTGGTACATTATTGTCATGCGCACGGGATATTCCCACCTCCTAGTACCACCCCTCCGGCTCACCCACCTGCAAGCTCTCTAGCTCAGTAGTTGCTACGCTAAGAAAGACACGTAAGTACTGAAGTGCAACGGCCTGGCCAGCTAGTCGAGTTTTCCTGAGCAAATGCACTAGTTAGTGAGTGAACAAGTCATAAATATAAAAATATTATGACCTTTTAAAAAAAAACCTAGGTAGATATAGTGTACACATATATATCTCTGCTACTAACGCAAGCCTTACAGAGATTAGAAAGGGGTGGAAGGCGGGAGCAAGGAGTAAGAGTGGCCTAGGAGTTAGTTTACTAATGAGTTACTGTGCGCAACTCTAAAAAGGGATGGATGGTATTGAAGAGAAGACGAGCAAAAGCCCAGTTGCCAATATCGTGTAATAAATAGTAACAAGAATCTTGTTGGCGGGTTGACGTAGCTAGTAGGCGTCTATTGTGTAGTAGTAAGACAGATGAAGTCCTATACACCCGCCATATACGGGTCTAGAAGTAGGTAGAAGCATACCCCAAGGCGAGCAAGTTCTAAGCTCTTCCAAGATACCTACCATGGTACCTATCCCTCCAGATCCCCTACATCTGATCTATTTCATCACTCATTCCAAGCACAGAGCGGCGGTTAGGTATCACCACACTTCTAGAGCACACCCAAAGACTGATTATAACAAATCGAACTTAATAAAGGGTATACATATATTGAAGAAAGCGAAAAAAAAAAAAAGGTGGCAATGGTAACATGTCAAAGTTGCCTTTCGTGATCTCTTTTCTATCATCATCTTAATACACATACAACACACCAGCAACTATGACTGACATTGTTTCCACGTCCGAAGCCTTGGTTATTTTTACAATCGAGAAAAGAGGGCCCTGCTAAAGAGACACAGATATCCCATATAGAAACCTTTTTACTCCTCTCCTTTTTGTGCCCCTCTAGGAGCAATATAGCTGTTGCTTGTAAACTCCGACCTAGCACACCATCATGCCAATCATGCTGGTCAGTATGACCTTGCTAAGACTCCATGTTGTATCATGCAACATGATCTCTTTAAGTGGCAATGAGGGGCCCCTCTGCGGCCGGCGGATTCTCGTTTCTCGTGTTTTCATTACTGGCCATTCGAGTCTGGCCAGTGGCTCCTTCAGAATCAGAAGAGCCATTGTTTCCATTATTTTGGTCACTCTCTGTTGTTCCTGTGTTCTCAGACTGAGTAGCTGCTGCTGCGGCAGCGGCAGTCTCAGCTTCTTCTCGTCTTTGTCGTTCAGCTCGTGCCTCTGCTTCCAGATGTGCAATGTGTCGTTCGGCCACTCCAGGGGCGATACTAGCAAGAAAGAGGAGGCCAGCGCGTTCCAGTCTTCGGGCCTGGTTCAATAACCAATTCGCATTGTTCTGACGCCGCCGCTGGACTAGTCTCGCCGCAGTGTCCGCAGGGTTCGGATTTCTTTGTAAGTCGTGGTTTGCCGCATCGACATTTGCGGCCTGAGCATTTTCAACTACCGCAGGATGTGCATCATGGCGGGCCCCCGGGCCATCAGCAAGAGGTATCAAATTTTCGAGGTGTCGGCGGACAGGAACCCAGATCTGCTCGGCAATAGGGTTTAGAAGTCCAGTGTTCACGAGGAATAGGGTAATTGCGATAGAGATTACAGTTATCCATCGCGACCAGCTCGAAGAAGGTGACGTGAACCACCAAATGAAAAGGGCCAAACGGATCACCATCCACACATGAGGCCATACTTGAGCTATCCTGACTGCTTGTATTTGTGGGTTATCGGGACGGGCCATAGCGTGTCCCAGTTGAGGGTGAGGGCGAGGTGGTTGAGGCAACCCGTGCTGTTGTCGCTGTGGCTGTTGTGCTTGCGTTGTGCGAGTTGGTTGAGGGTTGGCTATGGCAGCCCCTATTGGAGATCTTTGTGGCTGGAAAATCTGCGGCGGCACTGCGTACGACATGTTGAGCATGTTGCCGAAGGGAGGAGCAAAAGGCCGCTGCTGGAGGGTGAATCCCAGGGTTTGATTAGCACCTCGTATCTGAGGACTGAAATACGTGTCTAAGCTGCTGTTGAGTAAAAGGGCGCGCGGCCCAGCGGGCGAAGACAGTATGTATACTTCCGGAGCTCCTGCGGAGGATTGCGCTTGAGGATGACTCGTAGGAGGGTTTCTTGAGCGCGCAGCAGCTCGGAGAGGATCAGGGGTGCCGGCAGCACTGCCGGTTCGGGATTGAACCAAAGGTGTTGTGACTCCAGGTGGTATAGGTTGGTGGGATGGATTGGCAGCAAGGTTTGCCAAGGAAGAACTGCTTGCATTTCTACGCATGGCGTCTGTCATGGTTCTCGTCGCAGAGCTCGCATCAGCAGCCCGTAAGATGCTTTGCACATCGTTACCTGACAACTGGCCAGCACTCGGGGTAGATCGCGGGGGAGGACCCCAAGCCACTGGTATGTCAACAGTGGAAAAGGGAGAGCCTGTTCTCCCTGGGCGCTGCAACGGATTGGTGACAGTTTCGTTAACAGTGATGCGCCACTGCTGGCCATTGGGCCCAATTCCTTCGCGGACTACAGTACGTGTCGCGTCTGGCTGAAAGGGGGATGCATTTCTACCCGGGGTACTTGTGCCCGGTGTTCCTCGACCTTGAGGCGTCTGCATGCCCTGCATCCCGAAACCCATAGTAGCGTAGTTTTGTTGGTTCTGGTTTCCCATCCCCATTCCCAGGGCTGTCATCATTTGGCGGTGGTTTTGCGCAACATGTTGTGGTGTCCAACCGGGCGGGAGCTGACTCCCAGGATTTATGCCACCAAACTGAGCTTGAGGGAATCCGAAGATTGCGTTTGGATGTTGGGGTGGCCCGACTGCAGCTCGGACCTGAGGCTGTGCGTGCAAGTAGGGCAGGTGATGCTGCTGCTGGCCCGGGGCGGGAGGCTGGGCTGTGACATTAGAAGGGGGAGTCGGTGTGAAGGCTGGCCGGGCATCGGAAAGATCGCGAAGCACCAGATGCAGACTCTGGTGTTCGGTTGAACGGAGCTAGAGGGAGCATGCCTAGTCAGATATGTGTCTTCTTCCGAAAGGTGCAACGGCGCAGAAACGTACCGCCTCTTCCCCGAACAGTTCCAGCATTGTCTCGCTGTCCCGACTCAACAGGCGGCCTCTGTGGATGAGGCGCTGGGCCTGGTCGGTCGGCTTCGCATCGATGGCATTTCGAATCTTCTCCTTCAATTGCTGAACAGTGGTGGTCGCAGGCACACTGCGAAGAGCCAGTGGCTGGGGTACGCCGACCGATGGTGATATGATCTGCAATGTGTAGACATTGGACTCATTGGACTCGGAGGCAGCCTCGGCAGCTATCGACTTCGAAGGGCCGGAAGCCATGGTGGAGGATTATACGTGTCGATAATCAGGACACAGAAGTTGGGAAAGGTTGCGCATTCATTCACCAGACCAAAGCTAGAACGTGGGTGGTAGGGAGCATATTAGGCGATCAACTTAGACTCGTCTGCGGGAGGCATATGGACAAGTAAGATGATAAATGCTTAGAGAGTGAATGAGTGGACTACGTAGCAAGATGGGTATTCCAGGAGGAAGAAAGACGGAGACAAAATAAAATAAAATAAAACAAGAACGAAGAGGAGAGATAAAGAGGGTAGGGGACAACAGCAACCAAAGCAACGACAAGACTTCGTCGTGGTCGTGGTTATTATATTATTTGGTCGCAGTTGTTGTGTGTTTTTTGGTGATGGTGCTTTGTCATGGGGGAAGACTCGAGAAAGCCAGCGCCAGAAAGACGGTCATATTATTGATATTAAGCTGCTGTTCGTCGGTGTTGGGTGGGACCGCGCAGTTCTCAAATTTAGGCCCAAATGGGAAAATATCCACGTTGCACTTTTGGTCCGACATACCTGACACCCGTCCCGACGATTTGGCATCTGCCGCAGCTGACCGCTCAGCCATGGCCCCGAAAAGGAATAGTTCTGGAAACTGCGTCATTGAGGACTGGACTAACCTAAACTTTGACCTGAGCTGCACTAGGCCGATCCATCATCTCGTCTGCTGCTTTGCTAAAGCTACCGTCATACCTTAAACAGAAAAAAGCGTGACCCGATCCACGGACTATGCTAAGGTCAGATAAATTTTGTAGTCTCAGAATAGCAAAACATCCCTCGGAGGACTAATCTTCATGCAATTGACATTGACATGAGGTTTCGACCATATACCAATGGCGTCTCTTAACACCACATTAGCCCGCGGGCGACCGTTGCTATCCGACAGCTTAGCATCGCCGTGCATACGCCAACAGCCCTACGTACATGTAGCTGGACGGGCAAGGAGACAGTTCACTGCGAGTTCGAGCGCCCCCTTTCAACAGTCGTCCCAGAGATGTCGGAATAAAGAGCGTTTCGGGTCCAGACTGCGGGGCGCCTTGAGGGACACCAAGATCGAGTGGTATCCCATACCCGTTGGCCTAGGCATTGGCTTCTTAGGTCTGGTACATTTCTACAGGACACAGACACGGGAGAGAGAGGAGCTTGACAGGGAAGCGTCAGAAGCTGAAGGGGCGCCTCCCAAGAAACGGCCGAGGGTACGACCAGACGGTCCATGGTATGTTTTGACAGCTACTGCTCGGGCAGTGCCAATGGCTAACGAGAGTTCGCAGGCAAGTCCAGGTAATGTCGACACTGCCCCTCAAGGCCATATCTAGACTATGGGGCCGGTTCAACGAGCTCAACATCCCCTACTACCTGCGCGTGCCCGGGTTCAAGCTGTACGCCTTCATCTTCGGCGTGAACCTGGACGAGGTCTCGGAGCCCGACCTACACGTGTACCCCAACCTCGCTGCCTTCTTCTACCGCACCCTGAAGCCTGGCGTCCGGCCGCTTGACGCTAACCCGAACGCGCTGCTGTCGCCCGCCGACGGCCGTGTACTGCAGTATGGCAAGATCGAGGGCAACGACATCGAGCAGGTCAAGGGCATGACCTACACCATCGATGCGCTGCTGGGCAAGAACATCCCGACGCCCAGCATCTACTCTGGTGACAGCTCTAGTGGGTCACTACCGCATCACCATCATCCCAAGCACGGAGAGCTCGAAGGTGGCGAGGAGCTTGTCCAGGCGGACGAGGAGTTCGCCCGTGTGAACGGTATCTCGTACACGATTCCGAACCTCCTATCCGGCAAGCCCGACGAGAGCCACGAGAACCTGCGCGTCATCGAGGACCAAGCAGACAGGCCGTCCAGCCCGGGCGCCGTCTCGGAGGTGCGCGCGGACCTCGCCCTGGGCGAGAAGCCGTGGTACGCGCACCTGTCGCCGGACAACCGCACGGCGCTGTACTACGCCGTCGTGTACCTCGCGCCGGGCGACTACCACCGGTTCCACTCGCCGGCGAACTGGGTGGTCGAGCGGCGGCGCCACTTCGCTGGCGAGCTGTACTCGGTGTCGCCGTACCTGCAGCGCAGGCTCCCGGGCCTGTTCACCCTCAACGAGCGCGTCGTCCTCCTCGGCCGCTGGCGCTGGGGCTTCTTCTCCTTCGTCCCCGTCGGCGCCACCAACGTCGGCTCCATTACCGTAAACTTCGACCGCGAGCTCCGCACCAACTCCCTCACCACCGACACCGCCGCCGACCGCGCCGCCGACGAGGCCGCCGCCCGCGGCGAGCCCTACTCCGGCTTCGCCGAGGCCACCTACGCCGCCGCCAGCGCCGTCCTCGGCGGCCACGCCCTCCGCCGCGGCGACGAGATGGGCGGGTTCAGGCTCGGGAGCACCATCGTGCTTGTCTTCGAGGCCCCCGTTGCAGCGTCGTCGAGCGGCCCTGTAAAGACGGAACACCCCCACCGGGGCTTCCACTGGGTCGTCGAGAAGGGCCAGAAAGTCAAGGTGGGACAGGCGCTGGGGTATGTAGAGGAGTGAAGTCGAGTTGGGGGGGGGGGGGGGGGCGCGGGGGGGCCGGGGGGGGGGGGGGGGGGGGGGGGGGCGGGA